>JAVSBS010001227.1:8788-26569 GCA_033124195.1 Coracias cyanogaster
CCTCTTAAATCACTGACAATAAATTCACATACATATACTTTAACACTTTTTTTCCTTTTACACACATATAAAACATATTTAAACATATTTATATAGAAAACAGCATCTTTTGCAAACCCAACTGGAAATAAATCCATTTTGCAAGGATAAGAGCGCATATGGCACTGAACACCTAAGCTAGCAGGATAGCTAGGCTCACATTAGCAGCATTAACATCGTGATACAGCAATGAGTAGCAATTACAGCCGTTAACAGCCTTTCTAAACGGCAGCTTATCAACTGTTACCATTTCCAGCATAATTAGTTCCTTTACAGGTAACCTAACAGGTCTCAGAGTTTTTTTCTCACTCACCGTTGAGTCAATGAGTGGGTCTCTCTAAATTGGCTGTCTGATCAGCGGCAGCCGTCTGCCGATCGCGCTCTCTATAAAGTGTAAACATGACAACATAGCCGTCATCATATGTTTAACATCCTCATTAATTAATGAAATCCCGTTGGAGGGGATATTTATGTTTCTTACCCTATGGATGGTAATTAAATTGGAATTCAGATAGGCAACGAACAGCCATGCAGTCTTTCAGTCAGGAAGTAGCTAACAGGAAGTCAAGGCGGAGCTCGATTGCCTGAAACTTTGGAGTTCAGTGATTGGTCAGCTCCTCACAAAAAGGAGCATGGGAATTGTAGTGCGAACAGTTTTTTCAAGGGGAAAATCTTCTTATGCATTTGATCACTTATTGTAGATGACGTTTTTTTTTTTTTTTGCATATGTCCAGTTGTGACAAATTTTGTGACATGATTTTACATGTGTACCTTTTCAGTTCCTATGCCACTATAGATGAAGGGCTAATTTCTGTAACTTGGATCTCTAGTTTGGTTAGGGTACAGCAGCAGGACTGAATTTTGTGGCTTTGAGAAGGAGATTCTTGTGCCTGTAAGCATAATTAAATGATCTAAAAAAAAACCCAAAACAAAACAAAAAATACCCCATTGAGAGAATTAATTGTATGCTTTTATAGATTGAAAGGTTATGCAATGAAAGGAAATAAGAACTAAATTTAAAAGCACTTTAAGGATATTCTTTATGTCCCTGGATAAACATACTCACATCTAAAGAAGTCAGTACCACATAGCTTATCAAGTGGAAGAGTTTTGCAGGATTAGATACTTTATAGGTAGCTAAAACATGTTATTTAGCATTTCCTCAAAACCAGATATATGACTCATGCCTCAGAGCCTCAGCCTACCCACTCCATGATGGATTTAGAAAGCAATTTCTGCTATAGCCAGGTCATCCCTTATAACTGTCCACTAACAATGTCATCACCACTGTGTGAGACATCTTTTTATCTGACCCAGATGCTAGACCTTGTTTTCCTTTAAAAACAATGCCCCACAAGACGAGCAGGAACCCTTTAAATACCATGAGACTAAAACTTCTCTTAAGCTCAGGATAAACCTGCCAAAGACAAGTTTAACAGACTTTACACTCTGTAACTGAAAGTTGTCTCTGAGCAACAGAACAATGAATGTAAAAACGTGGCGAAGGGTGAAGGGGCTGCAGTCAAGTTAGTGTGTAGCTTGGCAGCTAAAGGAACTCCCTAAAGTAGAATCAGACCAGCATAATCAAAACAGCCCTTTGTGTGTTTTGTAATCCAAAAAACTCTCTGAAATAAAATAAATAATAAAAAAACCCCAAAAAACTCAGTTTAAAAATATGTTGCTGATTTTTTTTTTTTTTTAATTAGAGGACAAAACTCTAACTGAAAAGACAACTCACTTTAACAAATTCTTAACCAAGTTGCAGCTATGTTTAGCCAATGATTCTTCATGCTTCTCTGAAGAATCAGAGGACATACTCATGTGTGGCTGATGGAGATGTGAGGGATATATTATCTGTCAGAATCCTGTTTAGAAAATATGCAGCTATCCTGAGTTTACTGTGAATGTCTAATATTTGTATGTATAAAACTGAAGTCCAGACAGTGCTGAGATCCTTTCTACCCATGGATTTCTCCTCCTCCAGAAAAAGGGTAGACAGGTACAGAAATCTGCAGCTGCACTCACCCGCCTTAAACTCTTCTGAATATTATCTTTATCACATAGTTCAATCTCTAGTATTCTGCAGACTGCTTCAGCCCGAGTGGATTTCCTTCAGGAATGCATAGATTCCCCTCTGCAACTCCTCTGCAACACGCACACTGTCACAGTTAAAGCAAATCTCCTATAAACTAATTCAATGACCAAAAAAGTCCTTGTTAACACAGAGTTAAAATTGCCCAGTGGTTTCTCATGCCTTTTCAAAATGCCTTGTTCAGCAAAACTCAAACCTCTGAAAAAACAGAAAATTAGGAGTCTTGGCATATACCAGCAGAACCTTAACTGTGACCCCCTGGAAGTCACAGTCCCTGGGAATTACTGGCATGCTCACCAGATGAGTTCACTGCAGTAGGTTTTACTGAGCCTGATGCTCCAGAACTGCATGTGCTATCAGCAGGCGAGCTTCAATCTGCATTTGTTTTTGTTTTGCTTTGAGTATTTGACAGTAAATTTCCTGTATTTTAAACAGGGTCAGAGGAGTATTTTGATAGAATTTTGGAAGAAATGTTTTAGCCATCCCTTCCCTTTCATTGCAGTCAGCTCTCTGCCTCATGCAGGAGCAATGTTTGTCTTATCTTAGCATTTCTGGGAGTTCAGAGAGTTCCCCCTTTCTCTGCCATCTCTTTTAGATCTTAGCACACTTAAAAGGGAAGAATATACCATTGGCAGCTCCTCGCACTTGCTAACTTTGCCAGCCGCTTCATCTTCGTCCAGTTTCTCTCCCACCATCTCTTTTTGCACCCCTGCTTTCCAACCCCAGCAGTTCTTCCCTGAGGCTACACTCCTCTGTGGTTTACACCACTCCATGCCCTGCCTCCTCTCAATTCCCCCATCCCAACAGTCTTCTAGTGAGCATTCACATATGTACTTTACTTTCCTTTTGCAGATGTATTACATCTCCCCAGCAAAACCCCAGCTTCCTGAGCAGGCATTTGGTTGTAGCAGTCTGCCTAAGGTTCATCACTTTTGTCTTTTATTGAGCTTTCTGGGACTGGCTACAGCTCACCTTCCAAGGCCATGGTAGCTACACTTGAACCACACAGGATCTATCACAAAAGGTTGACTGGAAATCTTACCCTAATATTGTGTTTATACGTATTGCAATCTGATTTATACTGAAAGTAGTCACACACTAAGTGCCTCCCATAACAGCTTTGTCATTACTTTTCCAACAGCTGGAATCAGTGAGGCCAGGTAGAGAACAGTTAAGCAATGATTTGAACCTCAGGAACATTCAGAATAATCCCAACACAAATCAAACCTGCCCCAGGTTTGAGGGACAAGAGGGAAATATATTTGGAGTGAAGACTGGATTTTGGAAGCACCCTGCTTAGATTATTTTGACCTTGTCCACGATGCCAGCAAATTACAATGTAAGCTAAATAAATCTCAAGTTTTTTGAGGCACTTAAAGATCAGCCCAATTTCAGCCAAAATTTTAGGGCTTTCCCACTTTAATTATAGCAAAACCAGAGTTATGCTACAATCAACATTTCTCCTGCAGTTTCCTTGTGTTAAAACATGAAACAAGAAAGTGATACTGTTGTTGTTGTTTTACTTCAAAATATTTACTTGTTTATATACTACGTTGAAGGAGAGCTTTAAAGTAACCTCAGTAGATACCTCAGTGGGAACAGGAGTGTGAAATACATTGCAACATCAGACCTTATGTTTGAGAACACTCCATTTCTCACAAACCCAAAACAATTTCATGGATAAAAAAGAGTAAAAAGCTTTAAGAAAACCATTTCTTCTCAACTTCTTGGAGTTAAACAAGGAACACTATTCTCAGGAATAGTTGTGATGTTTCTTGAAGTAAGCATACAGTATCAGCTCTTTATTTCCAAGATGGAGCATTGCCAGATCCTTGAGTTTTAATGCCGATGTTGGTAAATAATGTACCGTTTTTGGCTAACCATATGGGTACAAATTCGTGGGTTAGACCAAAGACGCAAGGCCAGCACACTAACAGAAATTGATTCAAAGGTAGAGTCTCTAATAGTTGTGCTCTTGTTCCAGTCTTTCACTTTGAAATGAAACCTCAGTGCCCTTTTGATTTGAAGCAGAGATTTATGGTTAATTATAGCATTTCCTGTGACTACATGTTTGTGCTCCAGTAACTGCTAGACGAGGAGGAAAGTTGAAACAACTTTAGGGCCAGTATGTTGCTCTACCAAAAAGATATACATTCATATATCTCAGCATGGACTCTTCTTTATTTCCTCGTAAAGGACAATATATGTCGAAATTTACACACCACTAGTTATTCAGAAACCTGGCAGCAGGAGTCAGTGATTTCCTCCACTGCTTCTGTCCCTCACCTCTTCTTCTCTAGGCAAGTCATTCAACATCCCCACCTGAAAAACAGCAGAAATGATCTATGGTTAACAGTGAGTTCAACTCATTCAGACCATGAGTTCTGCAGAGGTAAGAAAAAGTATTTTACCAGCAAGAGCAGGTATATTTGATTATGAAAATGTAGTTGGATGCCCAAAATTCTGCCGCTGTATATGGTCAACAGCATTGCTGCCTTGGCCAGACTGAACATCTAGGCATCTCTCTAGTGCCTAAAATCACTTGGAATTCATCAAGGAAGAGGCTTTTGCATCCCTTAAGGCCCTGTGATCTGTGCCAGCAGAGTCCTTGGAGAATACCTCCCACACAGCAACAACTCTGAGCTCAATATGAAACAACAGCCAGGGCCATTTTCTCTCAAAAAAACCAGGGGAGGCAACACTCATACTTTGCAGATAACTTCCAAACTTAGAGCACTCGGGGAGAAGGTGGGAGATCCCCAGACTCTGGTCTGGGGAGAGAAAACCTGAATTTGATTGATACTCTAATAAGTGGGTCGGTGTGGAGGGGTGCAGGAGTAGAGGACTTCAAAGAGACGTAAGATGAGCAGGACTCTGACTCCCTTGCTCACTGGTTACGACACCCAGATAGAAAGATGGGAGGTCTGAGCCAAGGGTCCGGCTCGCTGTGCCATGTCTTCTTTTCAAGCTAATGAAAGTGCATTTTAAAAGCATATTTTCCATGGCTGTGTTATGAGATGTTGTTAATCGATAAAGTACTAATTAGTAAAATACTGGAGAGCCTCCAACTGAGCATATCTAGTATTCATTCTAAGTTTTTCTTTCAGAAATCTAAAACCTATTGCATTTCTTTTCATATATTATTCATCTTCAATTCTTATCTTTCCGTGCTATATTTAGTATCTTGGATAACAAAGTCTGTGTCTGTTTCCTACAAAATGTGAAGGAAGTTAAAATTATTTTCAGGCAGGTAAGCCTGTCACATAGAACTGACACAGAACATAGAAGGGTAATAGTTTCTTTGTAAACAGGTTTCTAGAGATTTTCTGTTTTGGGTGAAAATTCATACAAAATGGCTGCTTGAGATTTTGTGTTTTACAGCCACAACATGCAGTAGTTGAAACCAGTGTTATTTCCAAAATATTTTTAGCATCTGAGGAAAATCTGAGTGACAGACCATGACACCAGGTAACCCATAAGGGCACTGATCTTGGCTTTTTACAGTAATTCTACTGTTTATTCAAAATGTATGATTTCACACTGCATGGCAATTACATTAGTAAGTCCCCATTGCTGTTTCATAATCTGCATTATAGTTGCCTGAGTAGCTGTGTTTAAAATAAGCTTTGTTTACTTACTTAGTTGAAGGCTTCTGTAAACAGTATATTTTTCCTAATTTACACACAAGGAGAACATTAAAAAACAAACTACTGTGCTGGATGTTCAAAGGGTTTTTCTTTCCCCAGCTACTACTTTTATGACCATGGAATCATTGCTTTTGTTTCTAGTAGAAAAGCTAAAGTGAGCCTTAATGAACTGAAAACTAAAGAACACGTCAGATTTTAGATATGAGGTAACTAAGTATAGCTATAGCTGTACTGGAGATACAGCGATGAAATACAAGTATACTTTGGAGATACTCAGTAACTAAATTAGATTAGGATCACAGAATCCCTTGTTGTGGTGAAATGCCTGCTAAGTCAAAATGAAAAGGAAACTCTTGTCAAAATTACAGAATTTTTTTTTTTAAAGCAATAACTTCAAAGGGAAAGGAAAATGAAAACAACTTATGCCAAACATTTGAAACATATAGGATGTTTTATTAAATGTATGTACTGATATATGTTCCAAAGTAACAAATTTTTTTCAAAAGCGTACATTAACCTGCACTTAGATAGTCATTCTCCTTGTCTTGAAGATGGTTGGTGATTGCCCAGCCTGGTGAGGAAAAAGGCCATTCATTTGTCTGAGAATCTTCATCTGGGACTGAAAGCAGGGGGTAGCAGGATATAAAGGAAGAAGTACTTTAAACATCACAAAAGTAACATTCATTTAAGCTACTGACACCAGAAGGGAGGTGTAGACACTGAGTTCTCTATTATAACTAACTGGAACCTAGATTTTGGGGGCTATTGCAAGTCTGTGATCATTTGCCTCAGGAGAGCAACAGTTTTTTCCCTCACCACCAAAGCAGAAGGAGCAAGGTGAGACGCGTTTCAGGTCCACATCCAGAAGAGCCAATACAGTGGCTGGGCTAGGCTTCCACAGTTAATACAGAACAGGTGTTGATTTCGTACATGCTCTGAGCACCTAATAAAATATGTGATTAAACAAATTATAATGATTTTGCAGATGGCTTCCTGTATTGGAGCAAGGCACAGAATTAGCCAACCTAGGATAGAATTTATTAAATGTAATTTTAAGTCTGAGCTAGCTCTCTGTATTGTCGGTGTAGAAAAAATCCATTTTTTGAGGTATAATTAATCCTAAAGTATGTGTTTTGCATAGATCAGATGAATCTTTCTCTGGAAGTACTTGTTTCTCTCCGTTGACTGCTAAGGGAGTCTAGATGCTCAAGTGTAAAGGAGACGAGATCAGTCTGACTCCTCATGCCTGGCATAGAAAAATATATACTTTCTCTCTCTTATTAGCAGATGGTGATGCCTTCCCAGTGACAGCTGAGACCTGCAGGGGAAAGGTGCCTAAGGGATGGCAGTCTTTAAAGAGATAGAAGTGATTCAGAATATGGTCATAGCCTGTCCTGGAAAAGTTATGCTGAGATTAGTAAAGAACATTACTGTCTAATTAATCCTTCTCCTTTCTGTCTTAGTTGCTCAGGATGTTAAAGTTAGTATTTTTTTGTTCCCAGATATATTTGTTGCATCAAAATCTCACTATGAGGTGTAGGCACTTATCACAGACTGGAATTGTGCTCTTGAGATGTGGTCCTCACTTAATAATCCTACGACCTTCTCTGTTTGCATTAGGCACCACAACAGGCTGCGGAGTAAGACCTTAGTCATTTTTGTTGCTGGTAAAAGATTGCTGGGCACCTTCATATGAAACTACAAAACAGGATACGAAAAGCAAAGAGAATTATTTTAAGCTGACTTTAAAAAGAACCAAGTACTATTTTTGGTATGTTTACTACTTGTCAAAGGGATTTTCTGTTGTCTGAAACCCAGACCACTGAGGTTTACCACTGCTTGTATAACATTTTTTCAGTAATGCTGTTCTTTTTTAAGTAGTTGGTATGGCTTCATACGACTAGAAGCCCTCCTCTATCTGTGCGTCCTGGAAGGGAGAATTTGACCCATGGTGGGGACAAGAGAGGCTGCAGTTTCTGGGTCTGGCTTTGAGCTCAGCAAGGCGGGTGGAGCTCCTATTGACTTCATCTGTCTCACTGGTGACAGTTAGGCCCAGGACTGTTTTGGTTTCACTGAAGCCTACTTATTTTCCTGGTAAAGATATTTTTCTAAATATAGCTCCTTACATTGGATGCAGGAATGTTTACCCATGCAAAGTCAGGCAAGGTAAATGTGTTGGGGTTTGGTTTTTTTTTTTTTTTGGTCAGTATCTTTTTAATGGAAATGAATCTTGAAGTATATTTGGCATCATCTTGGCATGCTGGAGCTAAATACAGGGACTGTCTTCCTTTTTTGGTATCTGTTATTTTTAATTATATTTTCACTTGGAAAGCAGTGACTTAGTGGTCCTTCATTATAGATGTGTCAGTCAGAGTAGACGTTGCAAGCTCTGTGAATTTTGCATTCACCTTTTAAATAACGCAGCCCTGAATGAATCTGTTGACAGAAGCTGTGCAATTTAAAAATACATTTGAAAGCATGCAATGGGATTATGACAGAAAGCAGTGCCAGAAAAAATACAAGCTCTTACTATGCTGTAAGAGTTGCTTAAGCACACATTAAAGGCATAGTTTGCACTCTCTCTTCCTCTCTTGCTCTCTCTTTCAAAGAGGAATGTATTGAGAAGCACATTTATTTAGGACTGTGCCATTATGTTAATTCAGCTTTGATTCTACTGATGGATTTTCTTAAATTCCTCCTGTTTATTTGAGATTTGACATAAACTTGTCATTTTGATAACATAAATGTGATGTGAAAGCTATTTATGAGAGTGGTTTACTTGAATTCTTAAAACAGGAGAATAAATTCTCAGCAGCCTGTTATTTTCTTGTAGATTACAATCATCTCATCATCTGGTACTACTGCACTTTGAAGAGCAGTAAAGGCTACTCTTTGCCAGTCATACTGAAAAGGTTGTTGTGCCTTATCACTCTTTGTGGTATTTTCTACTTTTGTGTAGGGAAACAATCTATCTCTGGTACAAAAGTGGAGGGGGAAAAAAAACCCAAACCTTGTTTGCTTTTTAAAAATCAATGTGCCTTCACTGAGTTCTCTACACAGGACAAACTAGTGAAAAAAAAACACTTGAAGACTACCCAAAGAAATAATACAATTGTTTTGGGGAGACTGTGCCTCACTTGCTTCTTCTATCTGCAGTAAGACATGAGTTTCAGCTGAGTCCCCAAGAAATGTGAATTAACAATACTGCTTTTTTTGCTCATGGCAGTTTAATGACTGTTTTTCTGCTGTAGAATCAGGGAGATTCAGTAAATTTCAACACAGAGAACTCCTGGTCCAGTATTTAGTCTTTCTTTCAGGGCCTGGGTTTCTCCGCTGTTACAGAGAGGCAGAGTTTTTACTGAGTCTGGCCCTAAATTATGACATTTAAGAAGAGCAACCCCAGTGGGAACGGGAATACCAAAACACCACCCACAAAAGTAACAAGTTGTGCTTGACAAAGACCAAGGAAAAAATATTCCTAAGAAGAGGGAGCTCTCCCTCCCTGGAGAACAGAAATTGTCTCTCTGCCATACTGGGCTGGAGCTGCTGGTAGAATTTCCCCAGTAAGGCCATGAGCACTGTGAGCAGAAGAGCAGCAGCTACTGGTGCCTTTAACAGAGAAGAAAGGCAGCTCCCCACCTGCAGCTGCCTCAGAGTAGTTTCACTGTTCCTCCCCAGCAGGAAACACACAGCCTTGGGCTTCCTCTCAGAGTCCCATCTTGCAAGTGTCCTGCCCCACCACAAGGAGCCTCAGTCCCAGAGAGGGGCGTGCCAGGAAATACCACTAGAGATAACCAGGGCTGTGGTGTGAGCACATACCCACACCCTTTATTTTAGCTCTGAGCACCCTCATGAGAGATGGTGAGGTATGGGATTACTATGACCCCCATTTTCTAGCAACCACAACTGCCTGGCCTATAGGCAAGTGGGGTCAGCACTGGAGTGATGATTTGGACCTGCACTCTCCTAGTCCTTGACACTAGTGCCCTGAGCCACACCCCATCCTGTGGACTTGAGCTGGCTTATTTCTCTTCCTTTGAATGACGTGCAATTCCTTTGAATTTCTCGTAAGAGAAAACTAATTATCTTTTGGTAAAAGCAGGTGGTTTATGACTAGAGAGAGATTTAGAAAGAGAGGATAGCATGATTCCTCTATAGCCCAGTACCATATCTATAAAGGGAAGGTCTCTTCCTTTAACTGCTGCAGGCATGGCATGGGCGGAATTCTCAGTGTTTGCAAAGCACGTGTGCTTTGTAGTGATGATAACACTATACTACCAACCCCATATAATTTGATGTGACAGTTGATTTTGCTCTTGTTTTGTTCTTTTAATAATACATGTTTCCATTCATAACTGGTTACCAGTTTCTGAAGCAGTGAGCATCACTTGTATTCAGCTACTGGGAAAACAAACTGAAATGTAACAAGGCAGAAAAAAAATCAAGTGAGGTACAATTTTGTAGTTCAAGATTTTCAAATAGAGTAAGATTCTTGTAGGTATGATCAGTGTGTATCCCTAGCTAATAATTTATATCTCCAGATGAGTTAAATGGAAGCAGGATGCTCCTTCAGGAACAAATTTTATCCTTAAATAATATAGTAGTGTCTGTCATCTGATACCATATAAAAAATTTGACTGTTGCAGCCAGTTTTGATCTGTTTTTCTTGTCCATAATGCAAGTATCTCACATATACAGTGTTCAGAAGCAGTTTAGTATTTACTCTAGTGTATTCCTTCATTGTACTGCAGTACTACATCAGAGCCCCTGTTATGCAGAAGGACACTCTACTTAGACATGGCAAAATACAAAATGAAGTAGGGTGATCTTGTGCCATCCTTATTCATGCAGAAGGTCCCTATCTTCTCTGAGGAGTCCCAAAGAGGGACCCTCTGTTCCCATAAAGAGCTGAGGAGTTGAGCAGCACCAGAAGCAGCCAGAAAAGAGGGTGGGCAATGTATATCTGAGATTTTGGTACTCTAGAAACTGTTGTTAATGGGAGATCCTGGAAAGAAATCTGTCATTTGAGTCATGCTGCTCACACACGGTGAGTCATGAGGCTAGGAAGTCACAGACGGAAGAACCTTGCCAAGTGTGGGCAGAGCCGGGGGAGCTCTGGATGAGCTGGACTCCTTGGGAAACACAGGCCAGCTCTAGTTTAACTGTATGGTAGACTCAGTGCTCCCTCCCTTCATAAGCCACAAATTCTCCTGGGCTCATTTGTGTGACATTCTAGATGGTCAGCTGTAGACATTACTCCAGTTTGGTGGATATCTGATCTCACAAATAAATGCTCTACACCAGCAAGCGTAATGGTGAGAGGGGCCAGAGCTAACACTGCTTGATCTCCTGTTACTTTCTCCACTTCCCTGCTAATCCTGCTTTCCTGCCCAAAGAGGGAGTTCTTGGGGAACTCGGCAAGAGTTGATGGCATAATGCACAAGCACTCTGGAAGGAAGTGTAATATTGGAAATAAAAATAGAACAATTGATCTGTGACCTGAGCTCTACATTGACTCAAACATGGTCACTGAAAGGGCTTTGCAAAATGTAAAGAAAGATATCTGAGAAAATGCCCAAGTTGCAAAAATCCTACACAATGGGTTTTTTTCCTATAAAACACTTAAGCGAGCCTCTTGAATCTTACGTAGCGCCATGACAATGCATGTCATCTGTTGACATTCAGAGAAAAATTGAAACACATTCAGACTGGAGCTATTTTAGGCTATTTGTTACAAGGCCTCTGCTTGGCTCAGGCTATGTGTTTGAATCACTGTAGACTGCCGTCTTCCCCAGTCAAGTAGCTGTGGGTTTGGCAATGACCTCCCTCCCACAGGGAGATAAGGCAGTTTGTACCATGTCAATGACCAGAGGCAGCCACAAAACATTAGGCAGGCTCCTGACTGTCGAGAAGTTGAAACTGCTTGAAAACAGCAGGGTCAGTCTGCTCTCAAACACACTGATATTATCTCATTAGTGGTGGCATTTACTGCACAGCACAAGGAGCAGAAAAGGGAGTTGTTTAAAAAAAAAAAAAAAAAAGCAAGCAAATAGCTACAGTGTATGGAATCATTAGGCAGAGGGAATGTTACTCACATGTAGGCTTTTTCTTTGTTAGGATAGTCATTCCCATGGAACGTATACAAGCAGCAGATTATCACTTCCTTATTTTACCTCCAAATAATTTTCTCCTTCCAGCTGGCAGAGAAGGGAGGCATTTTACCTGAAGCTCAGTCTTTGTTCATAAAACTTTTTAATTTTTTTTTTTTTTTGACAAGCCAAGGAATACAGTGTTGCATATAAGGTTTGAGTTTGGGGATGAGAGGCAAGCCCTACTGTGAAGTTCTCCTGCGCTCTCTCCATATTCACATTCTCCTTACTCCTGTTGGACAGCTTTGCTGGCAGCTCCTCTACTGCTGACTATAATGTCATAAATCTAGCTTTGACTTTACTGTGGCATTACAGTATAAAGATTCAAGAGGATACTGGCCAGGAGGATAAAAATACTAGACAACAAACTCTTAAGATTAGAAGTGGCCTTTTCTTTATCTGTACAGCACCTAGCCTAGTGAGTGCAGGACCAGTGCCACCCCAGCCATGAGCACAGCACATGAGTAATAACCAGGCAATCCTGTAATAACTGGTGGGAGTAGAGAGAGACGTGGGAAGTGCAAAGGAAGCTGTTGTCTTCAGCAGCACTCTCATATGCCCAGCAGATCTATTTCTGCCAGCCTGTAAACATAGTCACAAACATATAAATGTTTGAGATGTTTCCACAACAGGACCTCAAAATAGAGCTGCTTAACACCGTCCCTGCTAAGTAGTTCAGGATGGACTTTGACTTGCAGCAACCCCAAGCCAGCAGCAGACACATATGTGCCCATCTCTGCAAGCTGATGGCACATGGGGTTCTCACAGGCTTTGGGGGGCACTTGTCACATGAGGGTTTTGCAGCATCAGAATTTTTTTTTCCCACCAAATGTGTATATTGGGATAACTTGCTCAGAAATTATTGCTTCTTTTAGTCAATGATATGTACATGCTGCTGACATGGTACTCTCAGTTGTGACCAGCGTATCAGTAAGTCACACAAATGATCTGCTAAGGAAGTTATCAGAGGTACCCTACTGTAATAGGTAAAACCATATATCAAAGACAGAAGCAGAGGAGATTTTGAGAGAGAAGAGAGCAGCTTGTAGGAAATCAGACACCAGGAATGTATAGCAGAAGAGGAAGCTAAGGAAAGAGACTCTGAACTTCCCTTTGTATACCCACATTGCATTCTCATTATGGGTGTTTTTCCTTTAAAGTATAAGCAATACACGTGAAGATCTGTTTTTTAAAAAGATAGAAGAAACTCCTCAGGTTTCCAGAGCACAAAATAGTTTTAAATTGTGGTTTCCTAAGATGTATGTGTTATTTGGCAGATAACATAAAATAACATAAAATCTGTGCATTCACTCTGAAGGATTTTCTGTCCAAACTATGTTGGTAAATTCTACTGTCTCAAAAAGACTAAATTATGTGATTTAGTTTATTGCTTGTGTACAGGTGTAGTTCTGGCTCACGTAAGTTTGTATATAGAAGCACTAAAGTTACTGTTTGCAGAAAATGTAAGGGGGGAAGAAGACCCCTACTCTTAATGTCTTGACTGTTTTGCTGAGGTGGTTTTCAGAAAACAAACCCAGAGAGGAGTATGCAGAGAACCAAAAAGATTGTGTTGGAAGTGCAAATGCACACAGATACAAAAATATTCTGGGACTTGCTTACCAGTATGGGAATCTATAAAAAGACACTGAGTTAATGATTTGCACCTGTTAGAGCGGGAGTTGATGCAAATAAATTGTCCAGACAACTTTTTTTATTTTTCCCCAAAATTGCCAATTTCATGGTTTTTAGATCAACTTTTCATAAAATGCATAACAGTGACTTTATGCTGCATTTGATTCTGTGATCTATTCGAGGTCATTATATTAAAATAAACTTTCAAATAATAGAGCCCCTACTGTGTGTGTTGTCATATATAGGCACACTGCTTTATAGCACTAGAGGATTTAGCTTCAAACAAACTAAAAGTGCTTCTAATTTAATAGAAAAAGTACAGGATATTGCAAGCAAAGAAATGTATATTGAGAAAAGAACAGGACAGGAACAACACTAAATAATGAGTTGCAGTTTAATACCAATAGAAAAGGTTTTGCAGTATTTTTTGGCTAAGGAGTGTACTTGTGCATAACCAGGTAGGGCAAAAGCTGTCTTTCAAATTTTTGTCCTGAAAACCAGGAGATAGATATACAGTGAGAAAAAATAATGCAAGTTATATACAGCCTGTAAAGTTTCTTTTAAAGTATTAATGCTTTTGTCTCAAAAATTCTGTTGGTAAAATACAAATTATGTTTTGCTTCTGTTTCTTACAATGGACTGTATTTGAATAGATGTATCTAGTATAGTTAAGGTCTTTTTCTTTTGCACAATGTCACAAACATAAATGTACAGAAAGTTAAGTATGAACTTAATGGGAAAATAACTTCTTAATGCTTTCAGAACTGATATTCTTATGAAGTATATTGTTGTTCTGGCCCCTGCACAAATTTTTCTTTTCTTTCTTATCTGTTTATTTTCTGTGCCCATGACATGTTTACACTAGGTAGCTATTATTGGATCCACAAATGAAATTAATGCAAAGAGATTTTTTTTTTAAATTAAAAAAACTCCCTGCAATATAATCAACTGTATACTGTATATCCAACTGTATACCAGACCTTGATAATTAGAAATGTCTGCAGTTAGTGTGCAAAGAGGCTGCATGTTTGTTGTTCTCAGGTATTCCTAGGCATACATGGTGATATGCCACCTGTAATAAAACATTAAGACTTGCACATGAAGGTATACAAAGGGTATGAGAAATGAGAAATTCTTGAGTAGTCATTTCTTCTTTTCATAGATTAGTTTTATTTGTTATAATATGCCATATTTAGCTCACTGATGAATTCACTCTACCCCAGTTTTCCTGTGCAATTTCTTTGTGAATGAAAGTGTAGTCTGGCATAGATAACAGAATAGCTCACTCAGTGTGTCTGTGTATTAAACTGCCTCCAAACAGACCTGCAAAGGCAGTTAAAATATGTTGTTTATAGGTGAAACTAAGAGTGATTTAATTGATCTTTTTTCACAGTGCTCCAAAGAGATGCTTAGTGTGGTGAAAGAGTCTCAGCCTGTCTGGCAAATATCCTGCAATTCTAATTGTATTCAGACAGGAAAAAATACAAGACATTTGCTGCAGCTAAGTGAACAATCCAAAGTGGACAATGTATTTAACACATTAAGGTTAGGAGTCTGGGCTGCATCACGTCTTAAGAGCTCTACTCAGGACAGCTTCAAGAACAGAGACAAAAGTAGTATTAAGCAACCCTCACCAGTCCTTTCCTCAGCACTTACGCAATCTTTGGCACAGCATTTTTTTTCACTGAACATAGGTATGGATGTGCTTTTTGCACACGTAACACGATGGAGGTACAGACACAGGTGTGTGCTATTCAGACTACTTGGGAATTCTCCCAAAAGGAGGCTGAATCTTGAACCCTGTAGTTCCTCTGTAGCATTGCAGTGAACTTCTATGATCTTCCTTTACTTGTGCAATATCTCTGAGTGAGCAGTGATTTCTTTATATGTATATATCCAGTCTTCTGATTTACCCTACAGTTGGCTTTTGGGATTGTTTACTCTGTGGGTTAATCCCAAATAGCCCTCTTAAAAATTGCATTTATTAGCTGGAATCATCTGGCGCTGTTTCCATTCTTGAGTTTAGGGTGAAAGTAGAAGTGGTCAGAACGAATTCACAAATGCATTTCAAAGTTGTTTTTCTGTCATTTGTGGTGCCAGTGTAACACTGTAAATGAAGGAAAAAGAAGCACAAACATTTTTTTGTACAAATGTTATTACATTTATGTTATTGTGTCTCGCTGACAAATCCAACAGTTGAAGAGGTGCAAGGGAAAAGACAAGCCTAAAGGAGGGGCAGGAGTCAGTTGGTTCTTTGGAAGAGCAAGGTGTGACTTTTTGTTAGGCTACTGTTGTTTGACTTCCACTGTTACTAATCCACTCCAACTGTTACTAATCCACTCCAAGAGCAGAATTAAAACCAGAAAAAAGTTATGTCAATAACCAAGATCATGTCCTTGAAAATACCATTTACATTATTGATTTTCTTCCACATTCACTCACACTTCAAGAAGACACAGGAGCCATGAAGACTGAAATTATTCAAAAACAACTACTTGGTTTTTACTACTTTTTATTTTGACATTTCTATGTTGGAACTCCTTGGCAGGAAAAAACATGTTCTAAAAATCAGATGCCATACGGGTATCTCAGAAACAGAGGCACCAAAACTGCCGCTCGCTGAACTCTTGAGCATCTCTGAAAAAACAGTTAGTTCAGAACCAGAGATTAATGAGCTGTTGGAAATAGACTGTTTTCTACTAGATCCTCTGACGTGAAAATAGATACTAGATACTTGCTAGTGAAATACTGTTGATAAATAATAAAATTGATAATAAAATAAATAATTAAATTATACCGTTTGTTTGATAACATTTCCCACTTTATCCCAGAATAGTTCTTTTTTTGCATTCAAAGAACAGATTTTTTGCTTGAGGCTCATAATTCTATTTTATTATAAATCTCAAGGAAATAAAAAGATCCTGGTTGTCTGAAATGCATATGTATAAATAAGCAATGAATAATTGCCATATATTAAAGAGGAGGTGAGGCAAAGTAATTCTCTTCTGCAACATATATCATTTAAGTTTTGTTGATGGGTGTATATACACAGCATATAAATAACAGAAAAATCTACCCTGACGTTGGGCATAATCTGGATATAGTATACAGTGCTGTGTGCCATTAATAATACTAATGTTTTCATTAGAAAAGGTACAAATCAGAATGACGAAAACAGCATGTGATAGGGAGAAGGGAAATGAATTATCAAGCAAGGTTAGCCAGAATTAGGGAGCATTGATAATAGGAGACTCTCAAGAGATATCTTGAAGACAATACTGAAATGAAAGAAACAAAGAGAATGAATCACATTAATCTTTTTAAGATAGTCACTAATTTGACGAGTCTGGGATCTAGGATAGCAAGGGGATGACTCAGAAATGAGAAGTATTTCCGGCATATTTATTTAGTGTTGTTGAAATACTGAACAAATAACTGAAGTCAAGAGCAAGTCAGGGGTTTAAAAAGAGCTGGTTTGTTTTCTTTCTGTGAAGGATTTTTGAGATTACATTAGCTACATATTTGAACTTACAATGATAAGTTCTAGGGTGATTTGTATTTATTGGGGTTATAAGGGCAGGCCTCAGTGGACCATATGGTATTTTTACAGAGCTGTTTCCATAACAAAAATGGCACAAAACTGTATTAACTTTTCACAGATTGATAGCGAAACAAACTGTCTAAATAGACATGTTTGTTTGCAGAAGGGTTTAGAAATGACTTGGGGTGGGAGAAATCCCTGCGTGTTTTCTAATCAAATGTGTATCTATAGGTTCAAAGTTTTAATTTGGGTTTGCAATTCCATTCTCATAAGAAGAAGCTGAAAAAAGAGGGAGTGGGAATAAAAAATACAATTAATAACAAGAAACAGGAGGAATGAGAATAAGAAAAGAATGAGAAACAACCCAGAGAGACTCTCAAGGGACAAAAAAAAAGAAAGGAAAAAAAAAAAAAAAAATTGTAATATCCAGATAGTTTCTACAGGGCGGGATGGGAGCAAATTTACAACTCCCTCCACCTTCCAGACTTATTTATGACTTTAGTTAAAGTTTCTTTTCCAGCTAAACCCTCTTTCTTCTACCTGGGTACTGTAATTTGAATGGAATATTTCCAGCATCATTCTCTGGAGCTTTGCTGTGCTCCAATCATCAGTCTGTGACATTTCTCTTATGACCTGCAGTTGTAGAAGTGCATTTGTGTTAGGCTTATGCTGTCAAGAAGG
>JAVSBS010001227.1:40105-51354 GCA_033124195.1 Coracias cyanogaster
GAGGCAAAGGCAAGCATGCCCACATTTCTGTGATATGCAGAAGGGAACTTTCACCCCTGATTTTTTTTATCTCCCTCACTCTCTTTGGCTCACGTGCCACTCTGAGCATTCCCAATCCTTGGAGAGTGCGATCTTTAAGAGCTGTCATTACACTTCTCAAGTTTGACAGAAGATAAGAAAGAGAACAACTGGTTTTAATCACTGGTTTTAATCATGACAGATTCCAAGTCCTGGAAAACTTTCCAGAAGTTACTCCCAAGAGCTGACGTTTTCTGAAGCCCTTTCTCCTTTCAGCATATATGTGCATATTCCCACAATCCAGAAATCCTCACCTCCAGATCTTTTTGCTTGCCAAACACTGTCCTTACTAGACAGGAAAACTAAACCACGATGTACTTTTGCAAATTATGCATGATCAACTACTTCTAATATGGTAGAGGGCCAGAAGTGGGAATGCAATAGCCCAGCAATGCAAAGCCCCAAAGAAAAGTAGTCACACCAAGACGGTGCAGTGCAAATGGCAGTTCTGACTAAGGAAGAAACCCCTCTCCAAGGCCCATTTCTAGTGAATGATCCTGATGTTTTATGGCAAGTCTCATCTGCTTCTATTGCCTAGAATTAGGTACCATCAAAAATCTTACAGATAGGCTTTCCCTGGTTTTACTCCCAGGAGCTAATATATAATAATATATATAATATCCTTTGCATATATCAAAGGGGAAAACAAGGTACAGAAAGACTAGTTGACTTAGTAAACTGGAAGTCTGTGGCAGAAGGAGGTGTGAAACAAGCTTTATATAAATTTGACTTTTTTCTGCTGCGAGAGCTTGGCTCTGCAATGAGGCTAAAGTAATACTTGCTCTTCCCCTGAGGAGGTCATTTACACCAGCTATGGGTTTAGCTATGCAAGGAAAAATAGCAAAATTCAGAGAAGCTCTTATGTTCTGTATGACTGCTACTTCTAGGCTTTCACCAGCATTGCCTCTGTTTTCTCTTCTGTTATGCATTGGTTCTGTCTTGGAAAAAACAAGACAGATTGTGCACTACCTGCATAGTCATCACACAGCCTTAGCTGTCACTAAGGCTTTTTTGCTTTAATTCTCTGAAACTTCGCAGCACTTTTTTCCTCATTCCTTTTTAAGTTTCTAACAGACATGGGAAGGAAACTCAAACAACATCTGAAGAACAGCTTATGAAATAATTTTAATGAACAACCAGCTCCTCTGTGTTTTATTGCCTTTTCTTTACACAAATAGATACTTTTGTATTAACTGCATGTCAAAATTCTGTGCAAGAAACTTTTTCTGGTTTTGTCATCCAAAAAATTTGAGTTATTAGGTCAACTATATGAAAATGAATTTGCTTTTTTAATTAAAAGGGTTTTTTATTATTATTTTTGTCCTGGAAAAACTAATTTCTTGCCCTGCTGCAAGCTCAGCTGAAAAATTCTGAGCAGATAAAGTTATGCTGAGACAGTGGTATGAACCAGAGTTTCTCGTGCTGCCTCAAGGCTGGATTTGGCTGGTATTAAAGGTTCACTTGTGTTTTCTCCATAAGAGAAAAAAAGACCTACTGGAGCAAAGACACAGAGAGTGAAATATGTTCTCTTTATCTGCCTTAATAGTACAACTGTGGAACAGCTTTATGGAGGAGAGAGGGGAATCTCTCTTCTCTGTGTTTTGAGCTTAGTTTTATGTTACTCAAATTAAACAACATTTTATTACTTGGCTTAGAACTTTTTATTAGTAACTTCAAGCGTTCACAATGGAGACAGTTTTAACATTGCAGCAATCTGCAATATTTGGGCTTGTCTCCGCTAAGAAATTAACTGTAACCAGGAGTCATATAGTAAGAAGGAAAACAAGAGGGAAAGAGAAAGCATAGTGCATGTTTGGAGTATTTGAAAATTAATGGACACACCTTCAAGCATCAATGGCTTTTAGTTGTCAAATTAAGCCTGTGGAAAAGCAATGGTCTCGAGTAGCCTATCTGAAATGAATTATTAAGTAGTCACAGCCTCACCAGAGTTCTTGTTGGACCTGCATTTGCACCTTCACACCTGGTAACCTTGTTGCCATTTCCAGCAGCAGGGTTCAACAACTGAGTGACTGCAGAGCAAACCAAGTGTCTCTGAAAGCAGAGGTAGACTTCCCTGATCCTTTGGTGACTGCTGGACATTGTCATTTCCAGAGATGGTACGGATTAGACCGTGGACAAATGTTACCTATATCTCTTCACTCCCTGCTCTGTGCATAAATGGAGGTGAGGTGTCAATTAAATGTCTCTCACCAGAGCCACATTTAGTGCTGAGAGATACACACACTGCTGACAAGTACTACCTGACTTGGTCAATGCCTCTTGATAGATGTGCTATCGTGAGGATGCCTACTAGTATGCTTTACAGTACAAGACATAGGACCAGCACTTGCTCAGGCCAATACAAGGACAGAGCTGAGAAGACAGAGATAACTTTAGGTTTAAAATAGTTGTATTTTCTGTAACACAAGACTTGTATTTGAAAAGGCTTAGAGTTGTTGATAGATGTGCTGGTGTGAGTAAGTACACAGTTGCCAGCTGCTTCAGATAAAACATTGCATGAAATTGTGCCATTTATATAACTCTTGTTTACAGACTTGGAGTGCAAGGATAATCGTGGTTTTATATGAAATCACACAGTCAACATATTGGGCATGCCTATGTTTATGAGAATTCTGCTGATGTGAGGAAACTGAGCAATTTTAATTCACCATACCTGGCACTGAGCTCTTTGGAATTAAGTATCAGGAATGTTTATGCAATACATATTTCATATGCCCTTCAAAAAACTTGTGATTCCCAGGAAAACTGATTTAGATTTGTCACTGTTTTCAATTCTGCCTAGGGAATACACCACAGTTCAGCTCCTCAGAGTACTTGAAGATGATCTCATGCTGTTTATTTTTCTCGTTAGTTAATTTTTGAGCATTAATTAGCTCCAGACATCATTTTTCTGTTCCTTCCATGACCTCTATCATAGATTAGTAATTAAAGTTATTGTTATTTATTTATTATCTGGATCAAGATAATTACTGGTTGAATCTAACACCCATTGTAATGCATTTTAAACATGTGGCTTTGGCTGGAACAGTTTGAGAGGCCCTTTTTTCTGTGTTTATAATTGTATTCGCTCTGCTCTTTGCAGAAATTAGTGTGTCAGACCTTTCAAAAAAACAATCCATCTTCTGTCAAGTGGGTACATCTACTCTTTATTTTTTCCCTTTACAGCTGCATAAAGTCAGACCTTATGACACAGTTGAGTTTGGAGACTCTTTCATTGTTCAAACATTTTGAGATTACCTTTGATATCTCCACCTTCTAAAACATTTGCCTTGATTTCAGTGGGGCCAGGATTTCATCACAATCCTGTTTCTTGGCCCAGTTCCTGTGAGTGTGTCAGGCAGGTAGGGAACACAGAAAACCACTAGCCCGTCTGGAAATAGACCATTCATCTTTCTAGCTCCTGTTTAGACTTCAGCAAAGATAGATGAGCTGCCCTTCCCTTCCAGATAAAGGAAAATAAAGGAATGCCAAGCCAACATGTCTCTCCAAATATGATTTAGCTTAAAAACCTGAAGAAAACCTGAAGTGGTTCCACCCGCTGCTCCATCTAGAAATCCTGAAGTCTTATGTATTGTATTCAGTTCATGGCTCCCTACAACCACGTGGTTGTTAGCATGCATGAAGCATTAGGAGTGGTCTTCACATTACTTCTGTGTCTCAGAAGGTAATAATCTGCACCTCTGTAGTCTCCTTTTGCTCAGACTGCATATTTCTGAAGCCCAGTGGTGTGCATCTGAGTTACAATGGTGATATCATACACAGTCACAAAGGAGAGAGTGCATGAGCTGAAAGTGTTACTTCTTTTAATCCCCGCCATCTCTGTATTTCTGAACTATACTTCTCCCTGTCTCAACTACCTAGGTATGATATTTAACAGAAACTTTGAGCTTGTGCTTACCCATACTCCCCCTTCTAGAAGAGGAGTGCAATTCAGCTGATTCTGCTGATGAGCTGCCACATTTAAATATATGTAATGTATATATAAAAATATATCAAATTATGTAGTTATATACATATATATGTTACTAGTACCTTCCAGAACAAACAATTAGCTACAACTCAACATTAAGTCTTTTTCAAACACCTAGATCTTGATATTACACATTCTAAACAAACTTTCACATTTTAAAAAAGCCAGATCTTAGAAAATGAGCAGTTAAGAGGTCCAGTGAGTTTCTCTGTTGCCAGGCAAGCCTGTGTTACTTGCCATCATTTTTCTTCAAGCCACTGCTGCTGTACAATGCCCTAATGTTATTTATAAATGTATACACACACGTGTGCCTACAACAATGAAATGAAGAGCTATAATATTTTTCCTTGTGTTAGTTAAAAAACAAACAAACAAACAACAACAACAGAAAAAATATGTGGGATCGGTTACCACAGAAACAACAGTTTGTAGTGCCATTTAAGATGGCCCAGGACACCTCAGCTGGCCTCTAGCCTCTTTTCCAGAAGGGCATAGGTCTTCAACACAACCTGTGTCATGCCTATCAGGCTAAGAGATCTTAGATACCAAAGGAGTCTAGGGTGTCTCTCGGTAGATATTTTTAAGCACCTTTATCACTGTATTTGTCTAGGCAAAGAAAAGTTATTTTGCTCCTAGCAGGTGAAAATTTTACAGGTATTTTGATGGGACTTCGTAATTGTCATACACAAAGAAACCTTGCAAAATAGTCCAGTAGAGTGTAACTGATCTATGAGATCTAGCTTTCATCATCCTATTAACAGTTTTCTAAGAGCTCTGGAATCAAAATATTCCCAGTCTGCATCCTTTCCTACTCCACCCCACTCAGCACATTCTTAAATATTTTTTTGAGAGTCCCAGGCTTCACAACCTTCCTCTGCAGAAACAGAGGTGATGATTGTAAACACAGAAGCTTCCCAAACACAAGGGGGAAAACAGTGGGAGAATCTGTTAATCTGTAAAGGCTTATTCTTACACTCAAAGTTGTTTGCAAGATTCATTTCATCACTAGGAAGCGGTGTAATGAAAATTACTACAAGTTTTCACTCTTTAAAATATTTTGAAGTAAATAAGGAAATATTTAAAAGTAAGTAGGAAAGTATATAGAATACAGGTATCAAGAAAACACTGAAAGCAGAAAACTGTGAACTATTAAATTGCGTAGCAAGTTTATCCAAGGATAGCTAAAGCAATGATGTGAAAGCAATAAATGATCTTTTCCCAGCTAACAAATCTGTCTGTAACGGGTGAGGCCAAGTTCTTATCTACACAAGAAAACAGGATTGTGCCAGCAGCTGGTTTGATGAACCAGTGCCAACTATCAGCTAACTGAAGGTATCTTAACTTGTAAAATGTAATCAATGCAGGCTCATTTTGGTGCTGGTTAGTCCCTGCTCCGAGGGGTTGTGGTCATGGTGAGCTGATCCCCTATAGATAAGTCTTGTTGCCATCGCAGCTTACTCAAGTCCAGAAATGCTGTTGAAGAGGTTTTGACTTCTCATAGACAAGGTCCCTGCTGCACATCTTGCTCTGGGTTGTCCACAAAAGGAAGGCTGTGCTGGAGTTGCTCACAAGCCCCACTTGGCTTCGCTTCTGTAAGGCAGCTCCCCAACATGGCATGTTGTCCCACAGCACATCAGTTCCCTCATTTCAATCTATCTCAGGTTAGCAAAAGCTACAGTAACTAGCAAAAGGGCTGCAGGGTGGCTCATGTAGGGAAGACCTTTGGCAATTTCACTACTGTTGCTGTGAGTAGGAACCATAATGTCTGTAATGATATTGTTTAACTGCCGTCTCGCTTCTGAAGGACAAAAAGCAACCACCAAATTTGATCTTTATAAACAAGTGTGGGCAAGATTTTACAGGTATTACCTTTAGGGATTAAATTGTATTGGCAAATCACTATCTATGGCTGTATCTGTATTATTTGTGTAAGATAAAAAAAAAAAAAAAAATCAGTCATTGGATTAATCTCTCTCACACCTTTCATGACCCTGAGGTCTGTTGCAATGCTCCTGTAATTGCACAATTCTAATTACACAGGTGCTGGTGATATCCATACGATTGAAAACACATTTTTTTTCGGGACTCTGAGCACAGAATAGTCCTGCGGCAAGGGCATTAACTTAATTAAGGATTCGGTTTTGGACTCAGCTTTCAACTATGCCACAGAACTTTTGCATGACATTGAGCAAGTCACCTAGCCAGGTTCTCCTCTGTAAAATGCGGATAATGAAAACCTCCTTTTACTCTACTAGAAGTATAAATGCTTTCACTGTTGCAAACCCTTTCAAATTCTTCTGATGAAAGCCAGGTACTATTACTAGGATGCTCATGCTGATGTCTCTTGTATTTGTTTCCTAGTCTGTCTTCTAAGGTTACGGAAACCTTTCCAGGCTTCTGGCTACTTTCAAACTAGTACATTAAAAAGAAAGAAAAGAAAAGAAAAGAAAAAAAAAATTGAAAGTGTTAAAAGTGTATGGTCAAAGGATTCCCCCTGCACATGAGCCACAGAACCACTTTATTTTTCTCAAGTGTGACACTCACATCTCAAGTGAGGATTTCTGAAACAATGGGCCACCTTGGATCATCTGTTTGCAACTCCACTCCTTCTCTTCCCTCCCCCCACCAACTGAAAGAAAACCGAACAGAAATCCTTAAGCTTAAATATTTCTTTTAGCTTTTTCTAACACTTTGTGACCCCATGTGAACCCTGTCTTGACCCCAGCCCATGTGGGGTCATGACCTGCAGTTGGAAAACTCTGGCCTAAATCCAAGATGTTAGTCAGGCTGCTTCTCAGAGGTGACTTGACAGCTGTCCACTTCTATGGGTGTGGTACACTCTTGGAGAGGATGGTCTGACCTGCCAGTCATGAGATGGTCTGCTTCATCCGCATCAGGGAGTTTGTACCATGACGTTTAAGGAGAAACAAAGACCACGCAGCACAAAATGATGTTTCTATTTAAGCTTTTGGCTTGTTATTACTCCTTGGGACCTCAAGCTGTTTTCTTCCTTATTTCATTTGTATCCTGAAGTGGCTCAGATTCTAAGATGGCATAATTTTTTTAACATGACAGTCACTTTGCATTGATCAGATATATCATCCCAGAAAAAAGAGAACTAGATTTTGGAAAAAGACCCAAATGAAAAAAAAGCATAACATTTACAAGAGGGCTGTGTGTATTTTGGATGTTCTCTGAGAAAAAAAAAACTGCAGAGCTGGCAATAGCAGTGACAGGTTGAGTCAGGAAGAGCAGAATGCAACAGAGGCAACCAGGAAAATGAGGAGTGGATGGTAGTAGAAAAGGAAAACACTGGAGAACACATAGAAGAAGCACTAAATGGAGCAGAACTGTTGAAAAACATACTAACATTGCAATCGAAAGGGAGAAGAAAAAGGAAAGAAATCATTGGAAACATGTGGCTCAAGAGAGAGGGAGGCAGTGACAGTTGATTTATTTTTGCTGAAGAGCAAGTGAGACAATGTTGATGCAGAGCTGTCATAGCTTCCTTTCTTGGCCACTTGCTATGCTGTTGGATCTCAAGCCTCCATACCCTAAGCTGGGGAGTGACTGAGCTGTCAAACATGGGTATGCCAGGTTACATTTTTCATTCTCAAATTAAAGTTTATTGGTGCAGGTAGGAACTGATCTAGAACCTGGCAGTGGTTGATGTCTCACAAATAGACAACATACTGTCTGCTACCTATGAAGCCATTTCTCACCCCCGTGATAGGCAAGAAATTCTCAGGTCTATTGTCACCAAAATCAAAGAAATGAGAACTTCTGTTTCTCCCAGATCCATCTCTTCATGTCTCACAGCTCATAGGCCCTCAGGTGCCTTGACCTCGCTGCTTGCAATACAAAATCCTCACTCTTTGGCCCCTCTGCTACCTAGAACAAACCTGTGCCATCGGTTCAACTAAAGCACATTAAGTTGTTAGAGCTGGTTCTTTACTTGGTTTTTCAGGCCTGTTTCCTTGGCAGAGTATCCTCTGTGTTATTGCTTCCTGGAAATGGGCATCTGCAGCCTAGGAGAGCTTGTCTTAGATCCCGAGACTGATATGGACTTCAAGTATCCCCAGGAGCTTAAACATGTCCTGTTCCAGAAGTGCAGGTGTATGTCTGCTCTGGCTAATATCCCTCTTCAGGGACGCCTGATAGCTGATGATGAGCAGAGAGGCTGTGCCAAGGATTCTCAACTATTATTGTTCTCTCTCTGTTGCATAAAAATAACAAACTATAGATGACGCTTACTTCATTTTTCCTCTGTACTCAACGTTATTTGGATGAAGATTGCCCATGATCTTTATTCTGCAGTGCTGTCTGGACTTCTGAATTACAGGTATGTTCTGCCTAAGCTTAACTTTGGCAAGCACCTCACTAACTGTCCTTACAGAAAGCCCCTGTGCTTCTCGCCCCCTTTCTTCCCTCACCCATAGATTCCTGTCAGGTTATTTTACGTCTAAGAGTTTTCCATTCACTAAACATCTGCCTACCGTATAGACATTTGGAGAAGGAGTTATCTTAAACTTTAATCAACTTCCTTAGCAAACCTATTGTTTAGACAAAGTTCAGTTGTTAAATCTTAACACCTTCCATTGTCTTTGGTGTGTACATTCTAGAGGCACTGTCAGCAGAAATGGCTACAGCAAGAGGCGTTCTCTGCTACATCTGTTTTCTTTCTTATATTGGTCCAAGTGCATGAGTGCCATAAACATGTTTCTCCAAATAACTGCTTCAATTACTCTGTCTTTTTTGATCTGTTTCAGAACAACATATTTTCAGGAATATAGTTAGCCACAGCATCATGCACAGGCTGTCTGTTCTGAGAAAAAAAAACAAACCTGTTTTCAGGAATAGTTTATCTTGAAAAATAGAGTGATATGTGGTTATTTTTTCCTTTAAAAATTCGTAGTGCTAAAGAAGACCAGAATTTCTGGGTAACAGAGGCACTTTTTGCTTATCATACATTCTTGGTTCTGGTATCAACTGACAGGGAAACATATATATCTAGTTTAATATAATACCTAGAGAGAGAAACAAAATGCCTTTGGTTAGCAGACTTTGTTGGAAGAAGATAAAGGTTAAGACCTTAGCAAGAGCGATGAAGGTTCAAGAAAGCATTCAAATGGTCTCTGCCTGTTCCATAGGATTAAGCATCACCATTTGATCCCATTACCATCACAGACTGCACTGAGTTTCACATCTCCATTGTACATAGGACGCAAATCTGAAAGCGGTCCCAACAGATCCAAAGGCATTTGTGTTTCCATGAGGTTGCAATTCCAGGATCCATACAATCTTCACCTGGTAGAAGCACTAGAAAAAAAAAGTTTCTGCAGGTACCTCTCTATAATTGTCCCTAGCCATTGCCAACTTTACCGTTATTGGCATGACGACGAGTCTATTTTAAGCATTTCTCCAGGGAACTTTAAGACCTGCTAGGATGTTAATAACTTTGATTTTTAAAATATACTTTACAGTCTTGGTCTTCTGCCTATTTCCACTCTTTTCTTTGAGACAACATGCCATTTTCATTATTTTCCTGCTCTTGTAAATCCATGCGCAAAGATGTCTGTAACATAAAGAAAACAGGGAAAAAATTAGAGAAAATATTATTTGAAAGAAAAATAAAGACCAAACATCTTTCAGGATTATCAGGATTTGTGTATACATTAACAGGTTGAAATATTCTATCAGGAAGGAAATGAAAAAATGAGATCCGTATATGTTTGCACATTATAACAGTGTCAAATAGAGGGAATTCGCTAAGAAATCCAATACTCTTTGTTAGGTAAGCGTGTTTGGTAAATCTTGTTTTATAGTTGAATGTGGATTAGACGAGCCATAACTAATTTGTCAGATTTTGACTGAATGCCAATATTTTTGTTACATATATGACATTTTAATCAACTTCATCTTTGAACCGAAGGCCTATTGGAGAAGGAATTTCCATCTGACTTGTCACTGTTTTTTAACAGTGAGCAAAAAAAAGAATGAAATGTTCTAGAAGCTAATTGCTAAGTTAGACAGAGTGTGGTGAAACATAATGAGATAATAAAATTGGATGTTGAGAAGGAAATAAAAATATTTTTCATGTAACTGATTGGGTTCTCTCTGATATACTGAGACTTTCATACACTATGGGGTAAGTAAACTGCTTAATCAACTTCCCCTTGTTGCTGCAAAACAGATGATATGAATGGTCTGCTCATGATTCATTAAGTCCTCTGAAAAAGTAAGGGTTGATTCAAATGCTTCAGCTCTGCCTTGTTAACCTCGTTAGTACTCAGCAAATGGCAATGAGCTGAGAAAGAGCAGAGCTCATTTTGCAGGCACCCTGATTTACAGATTCCTCCATGCAGGGACACTATCTTTGGAACATTTATTACAGATGCCGGAATCCTAAGTCTTTAATCACTGTGTTGTTAATTAATACCCTATTTGTTACTGTCACTGGTTGAATACTGGATGTGCAAAATTCCACATGTGAAAGTACTTAATGTAATCAGGTAATACATTAGTGAGGTGCTGCTCAGCTGTCAGTCTGATGGAATGTCAGGGGGTGCCAAGAAAAGCATTGCAAGTACAAAAAAAAAAAAAAAGAAAAAAGAAAGCAAGAAAAAGGACGGTGGGAGGGGGAAGGGCGAGATTGTGGGTAAGATTTTCTTTAGATCTGGCCAATAAGGTGCTACCTCTCCAGCTAGAAATGCTCAGGCTCACTCCTTGAAATTGCGTTGCCTTGCCTTCTGTTGATGGTGGGGTGTGATTTCTCTCTGAAATAACCAACTGTTGGACAAGTGTACTGTGTGCTGCTGACTGCACAAAAGCTTCTACAGAATAAATAAGAAAGAGCACAAAAGCATGCATGAAGGAGAAATGTCTTCCAAACAGATGACAGACAGTTTCTGGGCTGAGGAACTGTTGCCAGTTTCTACTTGTTGCTTTTCTAAGGAGAAGGATATGCTGAAATGTTAAATGTTGGTGCGCAATGTTAAGGAAAGGATGTTGAATAATTCAAGAGTAGGTAGGTTTCCTCTCAAAGAAACAAGTTCATATTCGGCCTTAAAAGGGGTGGGTTTACCTGTAAGCATCCCCTGTCTTTCAGAATGATGCAAGATGTCTGTGTGCTCCATGTTCTTCACAGTGTGGCCCCACTTCCTCTTGAAAAAGGCATGCT
>JAVSBS010001227.1:58319-83690 GCA_033124195.1 Coracias cyanogaster
TGAGACCACAAACCTGGGAATAAGCTGTCAAGATTTTTACTTACATTTTCAAGTCAAACATTATGCCCGTTACTCCTTACCATTTCGTTAAGAACTCAAGTCAATGTTTAAATAAACATAGCTTTCATTTTACACCCTGCAGGATTTTCTCCTTTTTCTTAAGGGAATCAACCTGATAACCCTGGGTTATTCAAAGAAGGGTTAGAGGGTCTGCCTGTTAGAGGGAAATGTGCACGTTCAAGTGATATATAGTACGATGGCCCCTTATTCTAGGGAGAGCTTTACTCAAAACCTGAGATGGGTATCCCAGCACTGGATGTTAGTTGGTCATCTTTCCTAGCCCTTTTTGAGTCACAAAATACTTGTCCAGCCGTTGCAATGATCAAGAAATCATTTAAACCCTTAAGATCTTTCCAGCTGTGTTATTTTCTGTGATAACCCACATCGTTTTTCATGTGCTGTCTCTGTTTTGGGTCTGCCTGGAACCACTCTTCACAACCCCTGCAGCCCCATCTGTGTTGCTGTGGGAAGCCTTCAGTCCACACACTTCAAATCAGGCAACCTTTTGAGGTCCTGATGCAACTCTAAACCAGACAGCTGACATAAATCCCAACTGTCTAGCACACACCCAGATGCCTGGTTTCAGCCACAGGCTCTCCCAGTCAGGGAGATTAACTGGTATAGATTACTCATTGTTTTTCATGTTCGTCCCTATCTAAACCATTCAGGCATGCAGCTTTCCAGAAGATAAAAGAAAAAGAGAAGAATTAAAAATTTCCTTTCACATTACTGAAGTTTAAAAACTATACTGTAGCACTATTTCTACCCTTCCCACTTAACAACTGTTGGTTTTTTCTCTTGCTGTGTGCAAGGTGTGTGGCATATCATAAATTCAGAAATGACCTACAGCAAAGGCCAAGCATTTTTCCTTGTTTTGCATCCAGTCCAATTTCTGTCATGTTAAATAAGCAGGTGAATTCAGCTGCGTCTATGATGACATGACCTCCGTCATTTGGTTGACTGCCACTGAGTACATCAGAGAAGTTTTCTGAAGGTACTGTCCCCAGTATCCTAGCATTGTTGCCACTTGGATATCTTGGTCATGCTTTTTTTTCTTTGTTTTCTTTTTAACTCTCAAAGCGTGAACATTAATTTTTCATTTAAGTCACCTTAGAAAACAATATTGGTGGTGAGTCTTACTGATTTCTAGGTGCTAAGGCAGGCCTCACTAGAGAGATGCACAGGCTTCTCCAGTGGAGGTGAGGGAAAGAGATATGAAGCTGTGATGATCTTTTGGGCTTATTAGTTGTGCATAGTGGGTGGAGGGGCAAGGTGCAGCAGTAATCCAGGGAACAACAAGGAAGTTGAAACTACTGTCTCAGGGTAGCAGATGATGGGAAAGTTACTTGTGTATGTAAGTTAAACAGAAGAAAAAAGTTGTGGCAGCAAAGGTTTGGCACCAGTGGTCTACATGAGAGACCAGAAGGTATGGATAAGGTCACTGAGTGAACATGGCAACGCAGATAGAAATGTCAGTTCATGGAGCATGTGATTTGATTACTCTGCAAAGTGGTTGAAATCTGAACCTAGAACAACCATAGTTTAATTAGCTGCACTCTTGAAACTAGAAGAGGAAAATAGGAGAAGCAAGCTGCTATTAGGAAGCAGGAGGAGTGGAGGTAGCTGCAGCACAGCTCAGACAAAGGCTCTGAGGGTAAGTGCAGCCCTTGGGTGAGTGGGTCCAGACGCTTTCTCCTGCCAGGCTGATCCAAGGCTGCACAGCTGTACCATACCATGCCCACTTTGTGCACAGGTCTCCAGGCTGCTCGGTGAGGGTTTTGTTCAGGGCCCCCACTCTTGAAAGCAAGGAAGCTCAATGAAGCGCCTGCATCCTAAAGTCAGTCTGACGAAAAGGTACTATTTTTTTCCATTTCAGAAGATGATAAGGGGCAGCTCAGAAAGCCTCATATTTAGAAAGAAAACAATCTGCACAAATTATATTAAGCCTTTCCTACTTGAATCACAGCAGGTAAATTAGGTGCTTATGCAAAGGCTCCTTAACTAATTTTTAAGTACAGTTTCAACTTTTACTCATATCAAAAGACACACCTGGAACTTTTGCTAAGAATGCATACTCATGTCTACTGAGGTCATAGCTTTACTAACACTCTATTGATCTGTACCAGCTGGATTTTAGTTTCTCTTGCTCAAAAACAGGTACTGCTAGAAAATGCACAGGAAGCATCATTGTGAAGTGTTACAAAGAAGGCGGTCTGTGTAGGGCCCACAGCCCCACTCTCTACTATCTCTGGGGACAAGGCCCTCAGAAGAACAAAATCTCTTTCTTGTTCTTTTGTTTGCTGATGACTCATAAAACTGTTGAAAAAGACTTTGCCTGTCACCAGTGCTGTAATCCAAGTGGAGATCAGCAGCCTCGGCAGCTCTATCTTTCAATAACCACTTCCTCTCTGGTCCCAGTGATCACTGATAAATATCAAATGGTGGATGTAGGACATCCTGTCCCATTGGCTACTGGAGCTTTTATGGTGACTTTTTATTTCCAGATCCCAAGAAAATGTGGGCACCATATGACAGAACCGCTATATGAGATTGTTGAAGAGCCAACCTAGAAAGCATGGCTCAAGGATGTTACATAAAGCACTAGTCTATAAATCTTGTATCCTTGACTGATATAGTCGTCTTGTTTTGCCAGCACTGTGCTATTATTACACATTTAGTGATAGCTTCTCGTAAGCTGCTTATGAATCATATCCACACACACCTGCTTAGTTATTCCTACCGGGTCCCAATGCGTTATTGATAGAAGTAAAATTGATCTTTTCCTGTGGACACATGCTATTCTTTTAGGTCTGAGCTTCTGCAATAAGGGAAAGGGGCAGAATCAGTGTTCCAGCTAAAGCCAAGTGAAATGAAGCTGTGGACACAAACAGCCATTTCCTAAAATCTGGCACTTTCCAATCAACACAAAGAGTTTTGTCTTCTAGTTACTTTTTATGGTGCTTTTTTTATCTTTGAAAGGGACAATTTGGAGTTTTTCAAGAGAAAAATTTTGATGGGCTTGGGCTCATGCAATAGAATCAGATCATGGCATAATTTGCAGACTGTCTTGACTCATATTTCTCTTTCTCTGTGTTCCAATAACAGCAGTGGCAAATGGATTTAGTTCTTACAGGTCTGGGTACTGGTCACAAAGTTAGTGCAATGGTGACTCCTAGTTTCTGAAAAGGCAAGATAAGTTTTAGACTCCGGGTTTCTGTCGCCTACGCAGAAGGACCCTGCTTTCTCCTTCAAAGAAGTTAAGGAGGAAAGGCTAACTATTTCAGGCCTTTCAAAAATCCAACCTTTTGTTGCATTTCTTAGAAGCTATGGGGCTGACTGAGCTCCTCATTCTGTTCTTTAGGGTTTTTTTTCCCTCACATGTTACTACCTAATGACATTTTTTGGTGGATCTTGACTAGGTGCCTTGTACTTCCTTTGAAACAGGAAATTATTTAGACATACAGTTCATCCCTAACTTGCAGAATATTATATCCTGCCCTCTCATGCTTCTCCTCACTGAGATTTCTTACCCTCCAATGAGAGAAATTGCAAGGTCCTTCAACCCATCCATGTCAAAGTCTCAATGCCTTTCCTTCAGTCTCCTCTGGATGTCACCTTGGTAACTAGAAAATGAATGGAGAGGCCTGCATGGAAATGTGTTTGTTCTTATACCCACCTAAACCTGCCAAAAGATTCAGTAAAGCTATTTGTCTGTCATGTATTTGTCCATTAATTTCATATCCAGGCATATGAAAATAGAGTGGTTACTATATGTAACAGTTTGTGCAATTCAAGATAAAATATGGTTTTGTTGGCTTGTTTCTCTTGAGATGGTTTCAAATACAATGGACAACTGAGAGAGGAAAACCCAGTGATTGCACCCATGGGCTGGATAGCAGAGTTCTGCCACTTTGGCAGTTTACAGTAATTCAGTAGTGTTTATGACGATAAGAAAGCAATTTGGTGAAAGTGAGGTAAAACAGCTAATACAGAGCAAGATAAAACTGCAGTTAATTCAACCATCAGGAAACTGACCACTGAAAAATGGTCCTGATATGTCATTTTGAGTCAGTCCAGGTTGTGATTTTACTCAATCCACTCCTTGTTTAAGTTTCAGTGCTAAAAAGACCATTTGTCAGACTGTCACTCAAACTTTATGCAGCAGATACAAAGCAACCATAGTACATTGCTCTGGTGTAGCAAGACACAGAGGCCCTTGCCAGTAAAGTTTTTCTTATACTGTTTGTATTTCATCAACCTTTCCAAAAGATAAAGATGTGATGTTGGTGGGAAACAAAATCCAGTAGTCCAATGGTGTTTATCAACTGCTTAGAGCCAGAATTGTATGAGAAGTCAAACTGAAAGTGAGTAAAGACAATAAACAGAATGATAGATGTAGTGGCACCTATTTGCATGTTATTTCAAGTCGTTGACAGGCTGGGATATAGCCTGCGCATACACAAATGTGCTTTTGCCCTCACATTTTTGCCAGGCATTCTCTCTGCAAGCAGCAGTGTAACTCTGGTGCCTACATTCAACAAAAAAAAAGCAGCTCCTGAGAATACTGTGTTCCAGAATACTACTTACAATCCTTATCACTTTCCATAATACATCATCAGCAAATAGAGAATATTATTCTACAAATTTCTAGTAGATTCAGTCATCAAGCAAATGCTTCCATTTTAGATGAGAAATTGAATAGAAACCTACAACAAAGTTCTTTAAAAACAACACAGCCTCAGGACTTAATTGTGGGGTTTTTTCTACTTTACAAGGATCCACACTACCACCACCAAAGCTATTATGTGAACATTCACTGCTGTGAATAAGTATTTCGAAACACGATTCCTAACTGGCATTTTAAAAAGTGATCATTTTGGAAAGCAAGCAAAACTCCACTGGTAACAAAACAGAATCCCCTCTCCTTTTCCATCAGCCAAAGACTGGAACTGACAGAGAAATAACCCTCTGCTAATGGAACTGGGTATCTGATGTTCTGAGAAGAGAGAAAAAATGTGTTATGATGTCAGGTAATTTCTCAGTAGTGAAAAGGAGAACAGTTAAAACTTTGGCTGGAAGCCTGTCAAGTTTTTAGAATTTAATTCAAGTAAGTATAGGGCCAATCCAGGTAATATTGATATTAGTACAAAGGCTCCCTTAAGCAGTCTGTAGATGAAGAGTTGAATTTTTCCATTACTTCATAAGCACACTCAGACTGTGAGTTTCTGCTGCTTCATATCCCCCATAGTCCAGTAGAAGAAGCTGGCTGATGATAGATGGAGGTTGTTTTTTCACATTTTTAAGAATATATACCTTCTTACATATACTCCTACAACGCTACTCGGCAATGAGCTTTCTATTAAACTTCCTCCTTGATCTTCAGATTCTCTCAGTTTTGCTTCTACTGACTATATCAAGGATCAGAGAGGGTTCATTGTTGTTTTTTCTAGAAGCACAGAATGTGATGCAATTGAACAAGCCATCTCGAAGATACTGTCAGATGCATACTACTTGAAACATTAAATCAGCCCAGTCAGTTTCTAATGAGACCAGTCTCAGATGACCTGTGAGAACTGTTGAAGCAATACAAAACCACAAGCCAACATTCCTTCTAAAATCTCAGCTCTGACATCAGCTGTGCAGTGGAAAGCCATTGTGTGTTACAGTGAGATTCATTTTGCTTAACTTGTGATGTCTAAACATCCAAGTGAAATTTGTCGGCAGGGCTGCCTCTGTAGCATCAGAACACAGATGGTAGGCTATGCAAAATGAACTGCTCTTTGGAAGTGCTATGAGAGCTATGGAAGTGCCATGACCTCACTGTATGAAAGAGGAGCTTTACTAACATGAGGCAAGTGGCTTCACCACTTCAGGTTAGAAACCTCTCTTAACATGATGTTTTCAGACTTGAATCCTACCCCTTGAGGTGTAGCCATGCTGCTGTTTCAAGGAATGGCAGCTGGAGATGGTCTGTAAAATTCAGGGCAAGTCCACACCTAGAGCTTTTAATGACAGACTAATATTCTTTAGAGGCATAAGGATATTTTTGTCAGCACTTACTCTGGCAAAAGTCATAATGTAAACAAAAATTGCCTAGAATAAAACATGGGTGTTTATTGTTGCTTTTTTTTGTTTTACTGAGGAAACAGGTATGGACTGTTTGGGCACCCCTTCTAAGTAAATGTCTCTTCCGTGCAGGAGAAGGTGGGCTTCATTGATGTGATGAGAGACCCAACAGCATGTGAATCATGTCCTGGAGGAAATGTTGCTCCAAGTTGTGGGGTAGGGAAATGACCATACAAAGCACTGGAGTAAGCTCTCTTTTACACAGGATTTCCTTGGCCTCATACCCTCAAGACACCATTCAGGCCACAGTCTGTTCACTACTCCATGAAACTGCAACCATGATGAATCTGGGCAGTGGTTTCTAAATCAGGGCAGGCTGCTTTATCTGGAATACGGGTCATAGAGAGAGTGGCGGTCACTCTGTTCTGCACGCTGGTGAGACACCTAGCAAGAGAGGAGTGCTGACATTCATTAAGCAAGTGTCATGGTTAGTGCAGGAGTTTTGACAGGCCTGCTGCAAAAGCAGTCTTTGCCTGATATATCCTAAATGGTATAAAAATGTCATCACCTTCTCTCACAGACACAAAGGAACACACAAAATCATTTTAGCCCACAGCCAGGAGTTTTAAATATGGAAGTGGACAAGCTGCAACAGCCCGCCTTCTGTAGTCTAGGCCTTCCTTTTGATCTCAACATTTCCATCGCCCTCCTGTGCATGATACTACTTTACTTCACAGAGATGCTGCAATAACTAGTTTATTATTGTTTATTGAACATTTGCAAGATTAAATGTAATGTGTAAGAGATAAGTATTGCGACCTGACATGTGTGGCTTGGTTATGCAAGATGGGCTTATTTGTGTCCTTTTGTAAAGAACAGAAAAACTTTTAAATTAGAAATTGCTTGTTATCAATTTTATGTATATACTTTTTTTTTTTTTTATAAAACAGTTCTAGAGTATTGTGGAAAGTATAACATCTTCATGTTCTCTGATTCTCCTTAGTCCTGACACATCAAAGCAGCAGCCACGGGGAGACATCTGTCACTAGTTAATGTCATGGTTATGGAGGTAGAACCTCCTCTTCTGTTTGGGCCAATGTGGTCAGCCCTTTGATGGATGTGTTCAGCCTTCATCCAGTTTGATCACCCTGTGCAGCCCCTTGTTCAGATCTGCGTGTGAACAAGAATGTCCTGACCTGAGATCCTTTTTAATACAGCAGGGATCCATGATATAAACCATCAAAGGAAACCTTTGATCTTTTGACTATCTCTTAGTCATCTGCTGCACAATGCAAATAATAATGAAAACAAAGCTAAGGAGCAGAGCAGCTACATTAAAGAATCAGGCTTGTTGCCGGCAACGAAGCTAATCACTGAGGTTTTATCCTATGGTCAGACTCCAAAAGAAAATGGGGAGAGAGAAGAGAAAAGAGAGGAGGGAAAAAAAGCTGTGCTCAGCAGCAAAAACTCTTTACTGAACTGAAATATTCCAGGAACACTACTTATTTTATGTCAGAGGAGTTTATGAGAGACACAAATATGCAGCTGCTCTTTACAGCAGAATTTAACAAATAATCCTTACTCCAGTGTATTTACTCTTTCTTGTTTAGTCTAATTTGCACAGAAATATATGTGAGCATCACAATTTGAGTATCACTTAGTTTCAAAATAAGTTAGTAGTACAGGAGTCTTCACTGCCTTTTACTACTTTTTATTCCTCCTTCTCCTTCCCCCCCTTGGGAAGGCCCTTGGGATGAAAAACACTTTGATTCAGAAAGTTAATATAACATTTTAGGAAAATAATATCTGAAAAATGTGAACTTCTTCACTATATTCTCAATTGATTTTGTAGCATTTTCTGAGACTCATAAATCCTCAAACAAATGTGCATGACAGTTGGACACTAAAGTGTATGTGTGCATAGTCATGTACGTCTGTACTTGTGTACGTTTTTCTGTCTTCATGTGCTTTTGTGAACATACTGAAGGTTTCTTTCAAGCTCTGATGCTGAGCATGTCTGTTTATAAACATTCTTTCTTTTATATCCCTCTTGAACGTAATTATTTAGCTTAGGTGAATTTTTGATCGGACAAAAAGCCTTAAAATAATTTATTAAAATAATTTATTTAGTAAGTGAATAGAAACAGCCTAGAAACACCAGTAATTTTCCCCCTCTGTGTGTGCTACCACCATCTCTGACCTCTACTCAAACTGTCAAACTGTCTCAGAGGTTGAAAATGTAATAGAATTTCTGCAGCCCATTTGCAGTGCCAAAATGGATCGCTTTTCTGCCAAGGTAACCAAGCTGGCAGAATGGGCTAAATAAATAAGTTATAGCTGTTAGGGCAAATAATCTTCATCACCTTTGTGTTGGTCTAAGTGAAAGCTTAACTCAAATACATGAACCTGTGTATGAAGAAAGATTTCATAAATAAAGAAGCCAAATTAATTCAGAATATTGACTTCAGTGGACAGATAATATGACAGTGTTGCTAAATTTGCAATTTTAATTACAGTTTTTCTGAACCCTAAAGGTTCACGAAGATTCTACACCTTTGCTAAATGCTGTAGTTAAGTGAAGTATGAGGTATTCTGGGGCCAGAGAACGTTGTAATAAAATTGAAGCTGGAAAGCTTGAAGAATAAACCATGATATGGGACCAAAAGCATGTTAAGGTTGATGCAAAGGAACTTTCAAACAAAGTCAGAACATAGAATGGTGCAGACAAGTTCACATCAGGGGAAAGCAAATCACGTTTTTGGGAGGAAAAATGACTGCAGGTCATAGCAAAAAGTAAAAAACACTAACTTTTCTTGAGTGGAAATTTAAGAACAACCTCCAAGAACTGAGGTAACAAATGATGCAACAGATTCAGCCAGGAGAAAAGCAACGTTAGACATGTACTCTTGACAAGGTGTCGAGGCAACAAGCAGGTGTAAGCAAGTTGGTCAAAAAGCCTGCCTGGATTTTTCAAATCTGGAGCCACCGTATCCCTGCCAACAGTCTCCATCTTAACAAACCAAATTTCTTCCATAAAAAAACTACTCCATAGGAAAATGTGTTATCAGCACTGATCTGAAGCGAGGAATGTTGCCTAGTTTCTTTAGAGAAACTCTTATGCCTGCACATGTGAGGCTAGTGAGCTTAGTTTGCTCAGCCCATGTAGTTTCACATCAGGAAGCAGTGCTCCCTCAAACTGACCTCCAAAAGGGACTGCTAGGCTCTGAGCAAATTTGGCCATCCTTCAGCCAGAAGGATGGAGGATCCTTTTAGAATGGGAGCTATGAAGAAGAAAGAAAAAGAAGTTGTTAAAATATCCCAGGCTCTATCACACTCAGGAAGTAGTGCATTAGAGAGGAAGGCAAACAGAGCAGTTAGAAAAAGCAGCTCTAAACCTTCAATTTACAAGACCTTTCCTGACACTCTAAAGACAGCAAGTGAGGGACACTACCTTCTGCCCTGTTTTCCACAAGGAATTCAGCATAGCAAACAGAACAGACATTGCGGACACTAAGAAGCAGTATTTGCTGTAATGTAATATAACTCACTGTGGCTGCACATGAGCATCAGAACAAACTAGCCCTTTTACCTGCTAATTATTTACAGACAAGCCCGGACTAGCCCTCTGTAAGGGTTAGAAACTATCATGGAAAAAAATAGCCTGCTAGATGCCATTTCTAAAAGGTGTCTCCTTTAAATTATTGCTTTCCTTTCTTAGAAGATATGAGGGAGACGGTTTAGTGCACAGAGAATAAGTCTTGGATTTGTTAGATTTGTCAGCAAAACTGTGTTAGAAGGGACAAAAACAAGTTTACTTTTACAGCTGGATGAACCTGGACAGATACTGAAAGTGTAGGTGTTTTCAGTTTTTATGGTGGCCAATCTCACAAAAGCCAGAGCGGTACAGAGGCATTTGACAACACCATCATTTTTCTTAACTGTAGCTGAATTGGGAAGCCTTCAAAAGACTTACAGTTGTATCAGTGTTGAACTCTCAGACTGTATCCAGAGGACTTTAGATTGGTCTTATTTTCATATGTGCATGCCTTCCTGATTTTGTTTTCCTGTCTTTTTTTTAGCACCGTAGTTTTTAAGTAGTTATTGGCAAGGGAATGGAAATTTTACGTAAATATGTCACTGGTGGTGTTTGAAAGAAAAAAAAAATTAAAAGACTTGCTTGAAAAACAGAAGATTCTTCCTTTTTTTTTTTTCTATTAACATCCATGAGCTTTTTGTTGTTTCTTGTTCCTTTCTTTTTGGACTTAGACTAAGAGATTTTTTTGTTGTGTTTATTCTCACTAGCTTTTGTCTCACTTTGCTTTAATTTTTCTGTGTATTTTTAGCAAATCATCATTTGTACGATTAATGGAAAATCCCATTTTTACAGTTTTTTAAAGTTATTGTTTCAGTTGTGTTACAACACAAAGATAGTCCCTGTCCGAGGGAGCTTCCAGCGTGAGACTTAAACAAAATACAGCCACTAACTAAACAAACTCTGAATCTTTCACAAAAATAAAACATTGGTTGTCGGAAATAATATATAGAACTCTTTAATATGAAAAATTGCAAATCTTCAACTGACTGCATATCCTGCAGGAGTAATTATGTCATTTCAGAAGAAAATAAAACAGCCATGTTTTGTCAAATATAAGACATTTCACACACTATCAATTTTACAGATATAAATACCTAGAGGCATGCACAAACTTTATGATCACCAATGGCAAATTGCCAAGTGGGGACAGATTCGTTAAACATTAGAAGTATCAGGCACCCACCCAAACCCATAAATTAAAATTTTAAGCCTTGAACATTATGCCACTGCATACAAGTTAAATATGTTTGGAGACATTTTTATGCAGCCTAATTAGAACTGAATGGAAATCCCAGTTAATGTATGATGTGGCTCTTCCTTAGCATAGTTTTCTTGCTAAAATCAGTCTTAAAAGAGTCGTATTCCTTTCTGCAACTTGTTGCAGCTAAAAGAAGCTTGTGGGAAATTGGGTCCAGAAGACGTTAGGAAACTGCTACAACTGGATGGTTAAAGCAACCCCAGTCTGCTTAGGTTAGCGGGACTGCCAGTAAACCTTTGTAATCTACAGGCAGAAAGAGTGAGTTCTCAATGAATATTCTCAATAGCAGTGACTAATCTTCTTTGAAGCTAGCTGCTATCACCAGATGAAATTGTCAGCAGGCTTCTGCAGCTACTGTTTGAGTAGCTAGTCTCTATTTACAGTTTTAAAAAGCTACGTGCATCTCAGCAACAAGATACAATTAAACATGGCGTTTAAACAGCACGGCAAGCCCGAGCCTCTTTTTCTCAGCTTGCTTACTATGTTACACCCACCCACAGCAGCTACCGGGAAAGACCTTTGTGCACTGGACACAGCAAAGAGAATAGCTTGAAACATGAGATGCTTAATTTGCCATCTAAGGAAAGATTGTGCAGTTTGGTCTATAATCTTAGTTACATTAGGGAGTTAAAAGATGAAAAGCAATAATGAACTGTAGCGCTCTTGTAGTGGAAGAAATATTCATTCCCTTCAACTGAGCTCAGGCGTAATCCATAAGGTACTTGGTATTTTATCCAGCTCCAGATTTCTTACTCATCCTCAGTTACCACTTTGCTGAGTGCCATTTCATAAGAAGCTTGCAAAGGGTTGCTCTCAGTTGTGGTCTTTTTCTCATTTTAATCAGGGAACTGGTGTAACTGAAAAAGATTCCTTAACATTGTGTCCAATTTCTTCCTAGATTTAATATTACAGAAATATACACGTTTTTCTCTCTCTTTTTTATAACATTTAATACAAATGTTGGGACCAAAGTGCCCTAAACTTTAAGGCATAAAAAAAACTCTGGTCTCCATAAGTTTGAAATATACAGAATATTATTTTCTGTACTACTGTGTTCACATGAAAATGATGCAAATGATGAGTTTCACAACAAGGCTTCCCCTTGTTTATAGCTAGCAGGTAACTATGCAGTTATGCAAACCAGAGCATAGGCAGTGATACGAATAAAGTTAGACTGAGCAGTTGTGTCACGATTCAGTTATGAATAGCAGCTCCTACATGATGGAGAGATGATTCCCTGCTCCTCTAAATCACAGCTGTTCCCAGAGGAAGGTCCCTAGGCCAGACCGGAGATGGTGGAGAAGCTAGATGTGGTGCCAGTGTAAGTATACTGGACAACGGCATGACCAAGAGTCACGATCTGGCAGCTTTTGCACCAGCACTGGCATTCATGCTGGGACTAAACCCAGGTGCCCCCTGCTTTTCTCTCTCCTCTGGTGATAAGACTGGACTTCAACTGAGCGAGTGCTAGGTAGCAATAATATTTTAGAAGCTGCAAATGGTCTGAGCAGCGCAGCGATGAATGAAGTCCTGTTTTGGTGAAGGGAATCACAGAAGAGAATGACAGTTATAAAGTGATGAATTTGCAGCAATTAAGTCTCTCATCTTGATTCAGCGATAATGATGAAAGATAGTGTAGGTAGAGGACACAGGATGAATAATTGATTGTAAAGCATATTCACAAGTAGGAAACAGCAGCAAAATTCTCCACTCACTGTTGTGAAGATCCTGCAGGGAATGCTGATTGTGGATCATTTCTGTGAAGGACTGGATATTAGTGCCTTTCATGGTAAATTAAGGTTGGGTTACTTGGCATTAGCTCTGTTTGAAGTTCAAACAAAAGATAAAGGTCCCTTCAAAAATAACACAAGGAATTATTTTTCTTTTCATGTTTTGTTTTGTTTCATCAAATTAATAATGCTCATGTACTCCCCATTCGCCCTGCGGCTATGATTCATATGTGTGTATATGCATAAATGAGAGATACAGGCTTTCAGAATTTACCACAAAAATTAAAACAGGAAGGCAGATGGCAGTCTTTTATTCCATCTGTATTTCACTTAATCAGCTACTCTTATCAGAACTGCTGCTTTGGAAATCAGCAGTTCTTATTTGTTCTTTGCAGACTAGAGACACACAAGCTGCTCTTTTGTGAATGTTCTGCTGGCTGACACATATGCAAGACCTATCTATATGTAAGAAAAGTGAAAGAAAGTGAAATTTCCTAAAAACATTTAGCATATATTACCTAGGTTTAACAGAAATACTTTGCCTAAAGATAGACAAGTCTGCGGCCTTAATTTTCCTCTATTTGAGCTATTGTAAAGGAAAGTGTCAGTGGAGTCACCCTGATGTAGGGAGTGAAGAACCAAATCTCTTTTGCATGAATTAGTAAAGTCTCAAATTAAATGAAGCTGGAGAGGGGGATGGGGGAGAGAGAGAGGCACTTATGTATCCATTCTCACCCGTCTAGTAGCTTGCTACTAAAAGAAAAGAAAAGAAAGAAAGAAAAAGAAAAAAAAAAAGAATGGCTGGCAGGCTGGACACTGTCACAGCAGATTTGTGGAGTTAATTTACCTATTTTGCAGGCATGTATTTTAATAAGATTTAATGAGCTGCTGAAAAGAGGAGTGCTGCTTTTTTTCGACTGATGGCAGTAAGATGAAAACAAGCGGCTTTTTAGAATGACGTTAACTAGCACTTTAAAAGTTAATAGAGCTCCTATGAATCTGTGTTGGCAACACCTGGAAGAAGCAGGTGGGAATTCCACTGAGATAAATGGCAAGCCAGGGGCAGAACAAAATAATAAAGTCTTATTTGCAAGATCTGGATACAACATCAGTCCTTCTGGCAAAATCTTTTTCAAAATCAGAAGTCTTATCTGCAGTGAAAGGTAAAAAAATTATTTTGAAGAAAATCTGGGACTAGTAAAGTGTTTATAGTATTTCAAATGCAGACAGGTCTTTTAGAAGAGTATTTTTTAGTTTTTGTAACAAAATTTTGAATCACAAGTGTGATAGGGGAAGGAAAATGTAAGCCAACCACAAGAAACGTCCTTGTTCCAAAACAATTGGAGCTCAGTGGCCCCGGGTGCTGAATAATGAGTTTTCCAGGATCATATCAGTTCTCTGCATCATAGAGCTCAAGAGAAAGAAAGCATGTGCATAAGCAATGTGTCCAAATTCAGCCCTGAAATACTTGCATACCTCCCACCCCCCATGACAGTAGGAAATGCACACCATTGTCTGCTGGGGGCTGCATTTTGGCCTCTTGCTTGCAATCCAAAACCAGCATAAAGGTAGAAACTGCTTTGATTTCATATGTTCCTTCTGAGACTTGTTTTGCAGTGTGCTGAAACACAAAGGCTCTGCTTTTCTGGTTTGGCTGAGCTCCTTAAAGGGCAGCATCTAAAGGGAGTGACAGCACCAGTGGTGGTTTTCAGTCCCATGTGTTAGGACCTCAGGCCTGATGCCCGCTGTGACACTGTATGCCCAGAGAACAAGTAGCCAACAAGCAAGCCTTCTGACTCTGTCCCTCAGGTTGTTCTCATCAACATGGCAAAGGAGATGTGGCCTGGAGATGCCTACGATGGGTTGGCTAGAAATATAGGTGAAAAACTGTATTCAGTGGAAAGTTAGGTGGGGAGCTCCAAAGAGATCTCACACTGTGCAATGTTCACATTAATGATAATGGTAACATAGGAGGAGAACACATTTCTTGAATTTGCAGATGACCGTTCGGACGGGACTGCAAGTGTGCTGAAGGGCAGGATTAGAGTTTAAATTTGTCTTATAGAAATGAGCTGAAAATATAGAATGCAGTTCAACAAAAAGTCCCAGAAACTACACTTAGCGGTAATCAACAGCAGGCACGAGGAATGGGAATAAATTATCAAGACAGCAATTCTGCAGAGAAAAGTTTGCAAGTGGTATACTGGATCATCAGCCTGCGATGTGTAACCAGGGGTAGAGACTGATTGACATGTGAAATATTTCTTCCACTCTAATTCTTATAGCACTCATAAATCTTTAGATGAGAGTTTGAGTGTTGTCCCGGGGACTGTAGTTTGGGGTATTGGAGAAAGGAGAGGATAGCAGAGGGTATGAGCCAAGGTTTTAGAGAAATGGCCCACAAAAAATGTGACTCATTGCTAGTAATTTAGTCTGAAAAAGGGAAGATTAAATGAGGAGCATGATGCCATAAGTACATAAGAGACAGCTAAGATGAGGGAAAGGATGCTTTATCCTCCATTTGCATGCTCAGTAAGATAAACTGGAGCAAGTAATACACAGCTAAAATACTCTTCACTTTCTAATGACAGAGAAAATGAAGACCTGGACTAGATTACCTGAAGGGTTATAAAGATCTTTAAGAATAGGCTTGATAAACATGTACTGGGAAGAACCAGGGTGCAGCCAACCTGCCTCTGGCAAGGGATGAACCGGGTGACCTTCCGTCTCCTGGTCCTGCCACTGGGTTTGGAGGGGCTGTTACAGAGCACAGCCCTGCTCCAGCACTTGTGCAGCCCTACAAGGGCTGATAGAGATTTACTTGGCAGGAGAACTTGTGTCATCAGGCAGGTTGTAGCTTCTCTAAACTACAAGGAAATGGACAGGAGTCAGCCTAAAATGCCAGTAATGCAACAAAGAGGCTGAAAGTAGAAGAATTCAGATGATTGTAGGGTGAGGTGCCAGATCCAGATACTGGGCAAAGCTTTGCTCTGTCTCTTTCAGTCTGCCTTATCTTCATCTTCTTTCAGTTTGCCTTTTTTATCCCTTAAGAGAAATTAATTTTGAGTGTTTATGTGAACAAATAAAGATTAGCGGCTTGTGGTTTTCATAACGTATCACTTTGTGGTATGTCTTTGTCTGCACATCACAAGTTCCAGTACATAAAAAAACTGAATAAATATTTCATGTATAAAAAAACGTACCACAGAAAAGAGCTAATTAGCTGGATTGATATGAGTTGTTCTGTGACCCATGTAAATATGTTAGTCGTAATGCTCTTCTTCATAAACTCCATGCAAACTCATTCAGACATGCTGTCAAGCTACGAAATGGAAATGTGAAAAGCAAGGAGAGGCATTCAAGGTAATACTAAAAGGAAAATCAGAAGAAATACTTTTGTCTTAAAGCTATCCCACAACGTCTAACTCGGTTCTCCCAAAAATTGCTGATGGTACCATAGCCAAAGTGGGTGAATAGCCTTCCAGAATTGTGAAACTGGAGTGGTGTGATTTGTTCGGCAGAGGGTGGAGTAAGAATGAGGGCAAGGCTTGAGGTGTGGTTTTTAAATGGTGCACTTAAGGTCATGGACTGACTGGCTCCAGTCAGATTATTGCCCTTCTGTCTGCAGACAAGCCTCTTAATAGTATACTCCGCCTTTAGAAACTGCACAGAGGAAAACCAGTCCATCTCCAAGATGATATATAAGATTCAGCTACCCTCCTCACCAGAGAGGTCTCAGCATTTTAGTCTCAGAATATAATTCTTCATTGAGGTCACAGAAACTAGGACTTTTCTGTAATTAAAAGGTGAACAGTGGATATATGTTTTCAGAAGAAAGGATTGTGTAAATGTTCCCTTAAGAACATCTGTGTGAGTGTATCTTCCTATTTGTATATTCCCCTTCATTTAGCAACCAGCAAAATCAGGTTACACACTACATTTCCATGCTGGAAATCTCCTTTTAAAGCCAGGCAATCTGGCCTCCTGTAACTCCATCTTTCCTCCTCCTGTGAAGTCAGGCTTCGAGGCAGCATGGGGAGCAGCAACAAACTGCCCTCCCTTGTAAGCCCTCTGGCGGGTTGCCTCTCTGTGGCAGCCCCTGTGCAGTAGAAACCTACTCCTGTCACAAGCTTCTCCTGGGGAACTGAAATGCCTTAAAGAAGCGGCTGTGTCCCAAATTTGAAAGTGAGCAAAATAAGCCACCATCTTCTCCCTTTATTATCTCAAGCAAAGACTGTGTCTTGGCAATGAGATCCCTGTAATGGAAGCCCTATCCATGCTTCTGTCCATCCTTTCAAAGGCGTATCTCTGGCTCCGGCAGAGTTGGGCTCCAATTCTCCTCCACAGTTTGACAGATCCTATAAATGTAGCAAGCTAATTGCAACCACAAGGCTCCTTCAACCTTCTTTTCTGTAAAAAACATTATTTTACTGTTCATTTTAAAGTAATTTGAGTAAACTGGTGATGTCTTGATATTGTAATGGATTAGAGGTCCTGCTTCTGTTGTCAGTGACAGCGTAACATCACATGCCAATAATAAATATAGTTTCTGGATGTCATTTGTTTTAATACATTAGTTTGTACATGTGTACATGCATGTATACAAGTATAGACAGAAAAATCTCTTTTGGACTAGAGCTCCCTCTGTTTATTTCAGTAAAATGTTGGCAATTGTTGAGGAAAAAAATTTGAGCAGGTGAAGAGAGCAGGAATTAAAACCTCAGACTTTTTTCTGTGATGTCTGCTAGAGTTTTGTCTCCCATAAAGGCCTCAAGTTGCACCAGGAGAGGTTTAGATTGGATATTGGGAAAAAAATCTTCACTGAAAGGGTTGTAAAGCAGCGGAACAGGCTGCCCGGGGAAGTGATGGAGTCACTATCCCTGAGGTATTTAAAAGACATGTAGATGAGGTGCTTAGAGACATAGTTTAGTGCTAGGCTTGACAATGTTAGGTTAATGGTTAGACCTGATGATCTTAAAGGTCTTTTCCAACTGGAAAGATTCTATGATTCTGTGAGGTCAGGTTTCTCAATCTGCCTTTAGATCCAGTGTCTCTATAAAGGACATAGTACTACAAAGTTCATCGTACCAGGAGGAATAAAACTGGCAGTTTCTAATGAAAAGAAAAAGCTCTATAAATACTAGAATCCAGTTTTAAGGTGCTTTTCAGTATGTAGAGGAGTTTCTTTCCTGCCTAGGTAGTGAAGTTCAACAGCAAGCCAGGCCAGACATCTGACATTCACACACATCTCCTGCTTCATGCACATAGATGCACAAAGCCATACCTTGCACTTTCGCTACAGCATCTTCCCCTCCCCATGGAACAACGCAGGTGTAGCTACTTTGTGTTGCTGGCTGGCTTTTCTTACCTCCCTGGCGGATGCTGTCATCCCCAGGCACACCTGGTGGTATAGTCATCCTTGCCATCTGACTCACCCAAAAGTGGCTTGCTGACTCACCGGGTTGGGGTCTTGCCTTGCAGGGACCTAGAAACTGGCTGGCACCTGCCTGAGCAGCACAGGACTGGGAAAGAAAGGCTCTCCCACCTCAGCTGAGCCACACTGAACAGGAGGTAAAGCACATCAGATGAAGAGGGTACAGCACGTGGGAAGATGAGACCAGTGCTCCCAGTTATGCTGCAGTGCACCTCCCTGGGAGAGCCTGCTTCCCACCAGCAGGGCTCAGAGTATCTCTGGATCCTAGCCTGAAGCTGCTCTTCTGGGATGCTGTCAAAATTGTCTCAAATTTGGGATTCAGTGTTGCTAAGGACACAGAGTTGATGTCTGTAACAAATTTCTGAATAATTCTGCACTGAGGTTTTTAAATTCAATTTAAAGCTTGAAGCAGTGGACTCTCTAAGTTTTTCAGCAAAGACATGCCTCAGGCTTCTTGGCAAATCCTGGCTGTAAGAGCAAGTGCAGTAACCTGCAGAAGGCCAAAAACTGTGCCTTGGTCATGCCACATGTTTCATTTCCTTTTAAATTTCCCCTATCCCTGTATTCCTGTCATTTCTCTCTGTCTTTTGAGCACCTGGAAAAAAATAATAATAGTAACCAAGTAAAATACAGTGTTGCTCCAAGCAAAAACAGTGACTAGACTGTGACTGATTCAAGAAGAAGTCGGTTCCAGAGTGTAGGGGTTTGTTTTCTATTTAATTTGATATTCACATTCACCAGCACACAGTTTCCCCAAAAACATACCTTCAGAGGAAACACTCATCAGCATTTCCCTAATTCAGGGAAAAGCTTAGCTTAATGTACATAACAGTTTTCCACTCACCACTGGTTCTGGATAGCATCATGTGTGAGAAGGCACCTCATACCATTTGCTTGTCCTTCAAAGAGTGTTAGTCAAATGAAAGTGAAGTCCAAAGAACACTTAATTAATAACAATAATTGACTAATGGATACAAATGAATAATGAATGATGCAATAAGTGGATTTAATTACAGTCACACTTAAATACAATGTCAGCACCTTTCTGTGGAACATGGCCAACCCTCAAGAGTTTTGATATCACAAACTCCAGGCCAAGATTTTCATACTGCTTATTTAAGCTGCCTCTTTTCAGCTCTTTTGAGTGAGGAGAACTTTTTTGCAGAACAAGGGTGCTCTGGGCTTTCTAAGTCAGGTACTAGTATGGTGTCTTGAATTTTTGCATTCCAGATGAGGGGTCACCAGTTTACTTTTAGGAATCCCAGGCATATGCTGAAGCAGGTGCCCAGCCTACAAGACTGTGAGTGTGGGTTGGTTTGGCTTTTTTTAAAGTAGACATAGACATGTTGAGAGTCTGCTTTAAGTTTTTAATACACAGCCATCTATACACAGCAGCTGCAAAGTCACAAAGAGTAAGTGCCTGTGTTTGGTAGGTTAAAAACTCTGCCTGTGGTTAATTCATGCCTCAGAGCTCAAAGCTCTAAAAGTGCTGGGTGGATCATTGTGGGTTTTCAAAATTAAGGTGTTTCATTCCCCATAGTTTCTCCTCCTTTGTGTGTCATCATTTTCAAAGCTATTATGTCAGGCTTAAATTTAGAGTCCTTGTGGCTTTGTTGGGCACCACCTTTACCCTGTGTGGTCACAATTTTGTGCTTCCTGTCTTGAAAAGATGGTGCCAAGATGGGTGGGGACCTTCTCAGTGAGGTAACCAAGGATGGGCAAAATAGCATCACATGTCATTTATTTTCCTATTTCAAGGCAGGAAGTATGCGTAGGTAGCTAGCTTCATTCAGAAAGAATGGGCCAGAGTTAAGTGAAGGCAGATGTATTTCATGGTTCCAGTGCTAATTTAATGTGTTGAGGGGAGTAGTCAGGGATGTATGGGTGTGTAAGGACAGATAGATAGATAGATAGATAGATAGATAGATAGATGGATAGATGGATGTATAACACACCAATTATTTCCTTGGAAATGTAATTGCACTGTGTGACATGAAATAAAATTTACAGGCCACCAACATTTTCCAATCCTGGTATCTAAAGTTAACTACCTAATTTCATATCAAGGTTTCTAAATGAAGGAGGCCTGAGCTTTTAAAAAGTCGGTAGGAACTGCTGTGTAGTTAACCCTTCAGGAAAGCAAACCATTTCTACAGGCAGACAAGTATGAGTATTTAATTTAGGAATCTAGCTTTTTCTGCTGTGAAGAGTAGTATCTGGTTTGTCTGTAGACAGATGACTTGAATTCAGTTCAGAAAAGTGCGTTATTAATAAAAACCTACCATGAATATAAAGTAGATGTCCTAATCTGATACAGCAGTAACCTGGAAAGAGAGGTTGGACTGAAGTGATTCAGTGGTAAATGAGGTAAAAGGTAGAATAAAATATATAGCAGGTAAGAGGCAAGCCCAGTGGCTCAGGCTTTGACATCTCTACTGTTACTCATATATAAAATCCTTGTCTTATGGTTGGTAGGATCATATTATTCTCCTCTCTGGATCTCTCTCTTGGCATGGTCTTGTGTTCAGCAGCAAGTCCCCTTTTCTTGGACTCTTTGGCCATTGCAAAAGTCCTCTTCAAACTCAGAGATGAAAAAACCCAAACCTGTAAACCTTCTTAGCATTGACTTTTGGGTTGATAAGATGCTGATTTCTAATAAAAACTGCTTCTGGATAGTTTTTTTTTCTTTTGAGAGCTCCACAGGTATCAGCCCATATAATAAAAGTACTATGAGCATCTATTATCGAAATGGCAAATGAAACTCAAAATATGTACAAAGAAATAGAAAATTCCAGTGTCAAGGTTTTTAAAGTGATCAAGTGGGACACATTTGGTTTTAGTGGTTCTGCTCAAGACTTCCTGTATGCACCTGCCAGCATCTCTTTGCACCTTTCAACACCCGTCATCCCATCTGCACCCTCTGAAAATGACCAAACACAGAACAGACCTTTTTTAAAATGAAATACACAGAAGTCTAAGTTACTTTGGAAGCTGTGACTATAATTTCCAGCATTTCATGGGCTGCAGTATTTGTTTCTGCTCTTTGCCTGTCTGCTTAGCCTGTAAGACCTTTGAAGAATATAACATGTTCTCCTTTGTGCTTTATACAATATCTCACACAATGTCAGTTAATAAACGAGCATGCAAACAAAAGAATAAATTCCATTTTAAACATGCAGAATATTTGAGGCTTGAAAGATCTTTTTAATAGGGTAGTGGTTATGGAAGAGTCTGGTTTACAATGCATGTGTGTCAGCTGCAAAATAAGAAAACAAAGGCTATATTTGGATTCATTTTCTGGCTCCAATCCATGTTCTTTTCATTAAAGCTCCTTTCCTCTACAGGCACCTCTTGCATGAGAAAGAGACAGGCCAACCTGGAGGATTATAGAATAACAAAATCTGGAGTTCAGGAGACAGTGGAAAGAATAAACAGACTCAAATGTCAGGCTCTGCCGAGAAAGCACCTGGAACAAATGTATTTTTCTATTATTGTATGCTAAAGTGGGTTTGCTCGAAGTGTTGCTTGGAATTTAATAGTGGAATTTCCTGAGGAACAGGTTTGTAATGAGCTTAATCATAATCAAGTGATACTTTGCTAATTTTGAAAAGACAGATAATTATTGGACATTTCCATGGACATTTGAAGGGGTGGGGTTTTGGAGGGGCTTGGCTGGGTTTCTTTTTTTTATTTTTTTTCAGTTTAGAAAAGAATGAGTGAAAGCTTGTGAACCAGATGTTTATTCTCAGATTACAGCAGCCTGCTTGGTCTACATGTACAAAATGGGAATAGGTCTGTTGCAGCACCAGGTGTTGTATCTAACATACAGCATTACTGTTACTATTGTTTATACAGTAGTCCTCTAGCTGAGTCTTAGGCACTCCATAAGCTTACACTACCATGCTTAATATCTACAGGAGTGAGTATAAGAGGGCTCTGAAACAAAGTTCTCTCTGTGTTAGAGAAAACCCTTCTTTAAGCTACATCAGCAGGGAGGCACTTGGTCTATGGTATCACGATGTGGTTCAGCACCTGCATGTTTTGCCAGCTTGGATCACAGTTGTTGTGTAGAAGTCTCCACTGAGTGCTTCAATAAATGGCTTAAGGTAAAGAAATTGCGTGGGTCAGCAAGCGTGGGGTAGCTTTACTGTGACTCAGCATACATATTTCAGAGCTGTCTAATGTTTAGAAGTTACAGTCAGAAAGTAAGAAAAACACAAACAAGGGAGGAAAAAATCCAACAGAGCATCTACAAGCAAGCCAGACTGTTTTTCTTTATGCTTTACACCCTCATTATTGCACCTACAAAATGTCTCTGAAAAGAAAGGCATTCTGGATGCTCACATACTAATGTTCATATACAGAACTACCATTCCAAATGTTGAAAACCCATAAATTGGACTGCATTTTTATATGCTCTCTGCTTATTTTTTAAGCTGTGGCAGGACTTTCAAAAGTTACCCAACAGCTAACATCTCCTGCGTGGTGTCAGCATTTGCAAAGAGCTCAGCATTTACCCAAGTGCTTGCACTGTCTTGACAATTTCAGTCATTAATGTGGGTGCTTAATGGTGGTCTTGAAAGTATGGCTGATGCAGCTTCAGAAAGTCTGTGTCCGGTGCTGTGGCAATAGGTAGCTCTTAAATTCAGAAGCAGAGTTTTCCCAGGCCAAACATTTTAATGGACACTTGTTTTATCTTGTTAGTGCTTGTTCGCATGGAACACTATTTATGAAGCATAAGATAACATCAGCTCTATAAACATACATTTCGTTTGTAGGAGTGTTTTATCTTCCATGAATACATTCACATACGCAATCTGGGAAAAGAAAGCAAGTTGTACACAACAAATTAGTGTTAAAGCAACAGCTTTATTCCATAACTTGAGAACAGCTGAGTCATTATCAGCTTTGAGGGGTAAAAAGACAGCCAGCTTTTCTCTGCAATGTAACAAATATCCATCTTTTTTTTCTCTGCTTGCTTGTCCTCCATCTCCAGGTTAGCAGGTATTGTCCAGACTTTTAAATCTCTATGGTCTCCAATTTTGAGGAAGATGAGCTGTTCTTTTAACTATAGGATATCCTTAAGGGTGAAGAATTATCCAGAATTTACTACTACAGACCAAGCTTCATTGGTGGAGTTCAGGATCTTGTGCAGCATGAACAGAATACCAAGCAGAATCACAACCCTGGACTTCAGCAGGGCCAACTTTGGCCTTTTCAAGCAATTGTTAGGGGAAATCCCATGAGACAGGGTACTAGAAGGTAAAGGGGCCCAAGATAGTTGGTTAACACTCAAGGACCACTTCTTCCAAGCTCAAGATCAGAACTTCCCAACAGGTAGGAAATCAACAAAGGGAGCCAGGAGATCTGCATGGTTTAACAGGGAACGAGAGGACGGGCACTTGGGAAGAATATAAGAGTGTTGTCAGTGTATGTAGGAAAGCAATTAGGAAAGCTAAGGCCTCCTTGGAATTAAACCTTGCAAGAGAGGTCAAGGACAACAGAAAGGGCTTCTTCAAGTACATTGCAGATAAAACTAACACTAGAGGCAATGTAGACCCACTGATGAATGAGGTGGGGGCCTTGGTGACAGAGGGCACAAAAAAGGTGGGGTTACTGAATGCCTTCTTTGCCTCTGTCTGTACTGCTGGAGGCTGTTCTCAGGAGCCCCAGACCCCTGAGGCCCTGGGGGAAGTCAGGATAAAGGAAGAGTTTGCCTTTGTTGATGAAGACTGGGTTAGGGACAAATTAATTGGGTAGTGAGGTGGATTGAGAACTGATTGAAGGAAAGAAGTCAGAGAGTTCTGGTCAACGGCGCAGAGTCTAGATGGAGTCCTGTGTCTAGTGGAGTCCCTCAAGGGTCAGTACAGGGACCATTCAATATATTCATCAACAACCTGGATGAGGGAACAGAGTGCACTGTCAGCAAGCTTGCTGATGACACAAAGCTGGGAGGAGTGGCTGACACACCAGAAGGCTGTGCTGCCTTTCAGCGGGACCTAGACAGGCTGGAGAGTTGGGAAGGGAGTTGGGAGTTCTGTCAGGAGAATGGATTCAGGCTCTTCTCTGTGATGTCCAATGATAGGACAAGGGGTAATGGGAGCAAGCTGGAGTATAGGAGGTTCCACATAAACATAAGGAAAAACTTTTTCACAGTGAGGGTGACAGAGCAGTGGAACAAGCTGCCCAGAGAGGTTGTGGAGTCTTCTTCTCTGGAGACATTCACGACCTGCTTGGATACATTCCTGTGTGACCTAGTCCAGGTGATCCTGCTCTGGCAGGGGGGTTGGACTTGATCTTTCAAGGTCCCTTTGAACCCCTAACATTCTGTGATTCTGTGAAGTAGAATTTGGTTTTATCAAGCAAGCCATCTCAGCAGTTGAATTCTTCTGTTGAGAGGTTCTGAGATATGACTTGAGTACTACCACAACTGGTCTCTTAAATTTTTACAAGTGATAAAAGCAAATAGCTAAGCCTCCTGTATTTGTGTGTGTGTGTGTAACATGAGAACCTTTAATATTTGTGAAGTCACTTCTCTAGTGTATTAGGGCCAGATTGTATCGGAAAATTTCAAGATAATGAAATGACAAGTAGTAGTCCAATTTACTCTCAATTTTGGTCTCCCTGATTTGTGGAGAGAAAGATGGTCTTTGGGGTATCTAAAAGGAACGAGAATATGGCATTTCAGGGATAAGCTTTTGTTTTTCATGAATAGTAGTGGGATTGCTCAAAACAGGAGTGAGAGCTGAACTACAACAAGGTTTAGGAAACAAATCTGCCATTCAGTTGTTACAAAATCAGCTGCATGATAATAGGGGTAGACAAGGAATTTGGAACTTCTTTCAATATGCAGACAGTGAGTGGTAGATAGGTTACAGAAAAGCCAAACAGAAGAAGGAGGTTGTGAGTAGAAGTTCCAAGATCCACTGAGCACTTGTCTTTTGATTTGATCTGATTTCGCTCTTTCTCTCCTGTCCTTTCCCCATTGATACAGATTGAGATCCATTGTGAGCACCAGCGTTTTAGGATCTTTGTGGATGGACACCAGCTGTTTGACTTTTATCACAAAGTAAAGTCTTTATCTGCCATTAATATGATCCGGATAGTTGGGAGTCTTCATATCACCAAGCTGGGCTAACCAAACACACCTGAGCACGCGCCAGAAAGGACTTCTCACAGGTGACCATCTGCACCTGTGCGTTTGCCGCAGCTCACACAAAGACATCAA
>JAVSBS010001228.1:0-22088 GCA_033124195.1 Coracias cyanogaster
GAGAAGTTGTGTTGTCTGACAGTAGTAATATCACTTGCTGATTCAGAGGTACAGAAGTATAGGTGGAATAGATGTGATCATCTAATCGACTTCCAAATCACTGTCAGACTCCGTTATACCAATTACAGAATTTGCCACAATGTTTCATACTGAAAAGTTCCAACTGCCGAGGATTTTGCTGATACAATGCTCTGAATAATACTTCATCTGCCTATGCTTGACTATGAGCTGCAAATAATTTATATTCCTATTTGGCATTTATTTTTTAAAAATATTTTGCAGTCTTTTCTGAGCCAAAAAGATGATCAGTTGCTTTTCTCCAGCATTCTAATTCACTAAATTCTACCAATAAAAGAAGAAATCACTTGGGCCTCACAATATGTTCTCTTAGCCGAAAACAGAGTGGTCATCACACAATTATCTTCTAAGTGTAACTATACAAAGTTAAGGCCGGGAGCCAGTAAGCATTTAGCAAGGTCCAGAGGTGACTCTGTGCAAGTCCTCATGCCAGCAGAAGACTCTGCAGAATGCTCTTTGGAATAAAGTCCACTACACCTATTAGAAAATATTCCTTCTACCTTGCCCTGCAGTTCCTGGATTTAGTATTATCAGTAGTCAGGGCCATAGCTCTGCACAGGAGCTGTGAGTACTACTAGTGAGGATTGAAGCCCCATGAATCTGAGTGTTTTGGTGACTCTTGAGCTTGAAATCAAAGAAAAAAAGTAGGTTCACTGAGCTTCTATTCCTTTTGCTGTCTGCATCTGGCATCACTGAACCACAAGTGCTTCTATCAAGTGTCTGGACTTTGCTAAAGTCTGCTAGAACAGCAGCAGCCACTTCTCCATCTGGCAGCTGACACTACTGCACATTTATTTTTCCTTTGTCTTTTGAAGCTACTAGGCTCTGCCATGTCTCTGAACTTGAGAGGTATACAAACACGCTGCCACCCTGACATGGTTAGTATAATCCTAACAAACACGTGGGAGCTTATCAGTCAGCTGTTGACAATGTCTCTGAGAAAGGATGGATACTGAAATGTTATTTGGCAGACGTGGCTTTTATTACACCATATCTATTTATTAATTCATTTACACAATTGCAAAAACAACCCTTCTGTTGCTGCAGCAGCTGTTGAGGATGATATCCTAAGGTACGCTCTTCTGAGAAAAAGGACTAGTATTGACCTCTTCAGATAGCTACGTGTGGCTAGGTTGAATCCTGAATTATTGTAAGAAATGAAAAGGACTATTTTATCTTTCCTCTGTGTGTGGGCGATTTGTGTGCAAAGTTCCCATTAGGGCTAACAGGAATCACGAACATAAATCTCCCATAAAGTACACACAGTAAAGAGCAGTCGGAAGTGTGAGAATGTGGCCTTGTTATCATTATCTCTCTTCTTGGCTCTTTGGTCTGGATCTGTTGATTTTCTGAAGGAGATTCTGCTCTATGGAAAGGAAAACATGAGCAATTCTTTGGGTTTCTGGCAGAAATTAATAAACCGCATTTTCTTTAAAACAGGCTTGAGTAATTATTTTGCAATCAGGATGTTGTACACATTTCTTCTGACTTAAGATAAACCTTTTTCTGGTACTTTCCCACTAAGTTTGGAAATGTCATTTCAACTTCAATGCTAAAGATCACAGCATGTGAAATAATTCCAGTGAGACTTAAGAAAAAGATTTTAGTGAAATGTCAAAGAGGTTTTCATTAAATTATTCACTTGATAGCTCTAACATCCAAACCAGAATAAAGAATGTGGCAGGAATAATTTATATTAGACTCTAAACATGCCGGAAATATAACTAGATACAACTGAACTAACATTCCTTCCCAATTTTGGGCTAAATTCTGATACTGATCTACTAGAATAATAGGCTTTAGTGTGGTCTGTTAAGAAGAAAAAAATTACACATATGTCAAATGCATTGATTAAGATCACAGAGACTTTGCTGGATAATAATGTAAATGTTTTAGGTGACCAATATGAAGATCAGAATGTCCTTTTTTAAATTCTTAAATCTGTTAACAAGCTGTGTGTGGTATCTTGAATGCTTCTGTGTATTGTGCATTGACAGGAAGTACAACCAAGTGCTCTGCATCACGTAGAAAGAGGAGTCTGAAGCTGTTTATTCAGAACAAATGCAACTGTTTTGTGTGAGCAACATACACCCTCCTTGCTCAAGGTGTATCCTGCTATATAAATCAGCGTCAAGGACTCGGTTCTCTATGCTTATGTTGGTAGTGCTGATCTGGACCCTCGGTGTAAAACTCATCTGGAACCTTTACTCACCATCTTGTGCTGAATAAATGACAGCAGTGAGACTGAATGGTCCGTCGCCTTTGTTGTTAAAAGCTTTCACTTTTACTTGATACTGGGTTGAAGGAGGCATTGACTCATCCTTGTGGACATATCGGCCAATTTCAGGATTAGTAACGGTAACTCTTCTCCATTCTTTTTCACCAAATGGCTTGAAAGCCACTATATAGCCAAAGTTATTGCCATAGTGGTATTCTCTTGACAAAGGCTAAAGGGGAAAAAGAGAAAATATTAATTTTGGTAGCCAACAAAACAAACGGATTTCTAATGAAAAATAAATAATGCAGGAAGCATCAATAAATGCATTGGAAAAACACCGAACTAAAGCTTCATTTTCTCTTGGTTTGCTCTCACTCCCTTCAAAAATAACACCATCTCCCTTTAAAAACAGACCATCTTCATTATGCAGATTTGCAGCAGTAGCATATCTGTTGCAGAAACCTTTTAAGATCCTGTTCCTCGTCCAAACTCAGTGCAAGACACATCATGTTATCTCCTACAGAAAGAAACCAAGATTGATTGTGTACTAAAACTGCTGTCAGCTGTAGCTGGCAAAAAAGGCTTTCCTGAGGAGTGACAGGGGATATGTAACACAGACACATTATGCAAGCATATGGGTTCATGTGCATGTATGGAGATAGACATTCTTGCGAAACAAGAGAAAATGTATGTGACTGGCCCAAATTATAGTAATTTACCTAAAGTTGGTCACCTACTCAACCGGCACAGGTGATGAAGAGAGATGGATCCGTTTAAAGAATTATTATTCCTACCCCTTTTCACTCATGATGGAGGAGGGCCAGTTGCTGGTTTAGACTACCTAGCTTGTGACTGGTAAAAGTTTAAGTGAAATGACTCCCACGTGCAGCATAAGCATTAAAGGTACCTATCCAAAATATTTCCTATCTCCTATACCTAGTAATACTGGAAAATATGAAATTATGGAATACAATCTGCTATAATGATTTTTGCTTCATTTACCAAAGCTCTACATTCAGTGATTCCTTCTCAGCCCATAGAGCCTTTACCACAGCTATTAGGGAGCGCACACAGTGGACCAAAATCATGTCATTCATCAGTGCATCTGAAGTTTGACCAGAAGCATCCTCTGAACTTCCTGCATCACCTTTTCCCATACTGTAAACCTCACAGAGATTAAATAGTTTATCTTGAGTCAAAGGTCCTGGAGTCATGCACCAGAGAGTAATTATTCTCCTTAGGTGTTTTGCCTGCTACTGTAGCACTTCAGCCAACACGTGTGGAGGTATTTTGAGTAGAACAAGCAAAAAAAAAAAAAACCCACTAGCTCACAAACTGATGTGTGTATTTGTTTGAAGCTAGAATGAAACACCAAAGATTCTCTGAAAAAGAAAATTCTGGTGAAAACTCACCTAATTTTTTGAACAATAGAAACATTTAAGTGTTGACTTCAGAAACATAACACAGGGATTAGAAAACTAGTATACATAGTACAACAAGAGAAAAATTAAGGCAAACACAGATGTCAGAACTCAAAATTTGAAGAAGTCTAATAAGGGCACAAGAACAATGACAGAACAGAGAATCATAGAATCATAGAATGTTAGGGGTTGCAAGGGGCCTCTGGAGATCGAGTCCAACCCCCCTGCTAAGCAGGACCATAGAATCTAGGGCACGTTACACAGGAATGCATCAAGACAAGTCTTGAAAATCTCCAGAGAAGGAGACTCCACAGCCTCTCTGGGGAGCCTGTTCCAGTGCTCTGTCACCCTCACAGTAAAGAAGTTCCTCCTCATGTTGCGGTGGAACTCCCTGTGCTGTAGCTTGCATCCATTACCCCTTGTCCTATCACAGGGCACAAGTGAGAAGAGGTTGCCCCTTTCTTCTTGACACCCAGCCCTCATATATTTATACACATTAATTGGATCCCCTCTCAGTCTTCTCCAGACTAGAAAGCCCCAGGTCTCTCAACCTTTCCTCATAAGGCAGGTGTTCCAGTCCCCTAATCATCCTTGTAGCCCTCCGCTGGACTCTCTCAAGTAGATCTCTGTCCCTCTTGAACTGGGGAGCCCAGAACTGAACGCAGTACTCCAGGTGAGGTCTCAGTAGGGCAGAGTAGAGGAGGACGAGGACCTCCCTCGATCTGCTGGACACACTCTTCTTAATGCACCCCAGGATACCACTGGCTTTCTTGGCCACAAGGCCACATTGCTGTCCCATGGATAACTTGCCGTCCACCAGGACTCCAAGGTCCTTCTCCAGAGAGCTGCTCTCCAGCAGATCGCCTCCCAAACTGTACTGGTGCATTTTGTGAATAAATAAATCGAAAAGGACACAGAGGCTCACTTCATCCTGAAAATTTAAGTATTTCCATCATTAACTCATTTCCATAAAAGCTTTATAATTCACTCACTTTCAAATAGGTATTTTACTCTTTTCCTACTTTACTTCAGAACTCAGCAATTCCTGAATGGAATCCTGTAACTCCACACTCTATTATTCTTCCTAATTAAAGAATCCTGTTAGAACACGTAGAGCAGTTGCTGGGTTTTCCTTTTAAGTCCAGACCTGTCACTTCCTTGACAAATAACCATACCAAATGAAAATGAGCAAGTCTTAAAACATCCCTGCAAAGGCTTCACGCGAGAAAAGGCAAAACTCACTAATTCTCTGCATTTTGAGGGGCTGTGTGTGTGTGTTAATAGAATCCTCACATCTGAAAGACTTGTTTGTTGCTGTGGCATCTCTTAGTGTATTCTTAAACAAGATTATTTAATGCAGATCAGCAGCAAAGAGCGCTTTAGACTGCTTCTTTCAGCCTTGCTGAGTTCCCACTGTTATCAGTTGCACAACCCGGTCCAAGGCCTGCCTTTGCCTATCTAGGCGAGGAATGACGTCGCTCACGGCGCTTTGAAAATGAACAGCAATAGCTCCTGCGCTCCTCTCTGATCTGCAAGTGTGACCAAAACGCTGCTGGTGCCTCTCCCCAGAATAAACACTGGTTGGCAGCGTTCTTATAGGCAGCACCTGTGCCCAGTCAGGTCTGGGCTGATCAAAGAAAACACCAACACTAACCTGAGTGTCTCCTGGGGTGGAAATGAGAGCTGGGGGAGGGCTGCTAATGGCGAACTTTGAGGGCAGTGGTGCTGCTGCCGGAGTATTTATAGGCGCAAGTGATAAAACCTGTGTCCACCAACTGCGGGACCCACGCCGGGAGCACCGGCCTCGGCCGGGCGGGCCCCAGCCATACCCCAGTGCTGACCTCCCCCGGGCAGGCCGCGACCTCCCAAGCAGCCCCGGGAGCGGTGGCCCGAGCCTCTCTGGCTGGCCAGCGCGGACGGCAGGACCCTGTGGGGCAAAGCGTCCAGGCTCCGGGGCCGGGCCGGTACCGAGAGGGCGGCCGGGCCCTGTCCGCTTCCCGCCGCCGTCCCGCCCGGGCCCAGAACGAGGCCGCCCCGCCCCGCCGTCGCTAGGCCCCGCCGCCAAGGGAGGAAGTGTCGTAACGGCTGACAGGAAACTTGGCCGCGGGTTACGGCAGCGGCGGCCGCGCTTGGCGGCCGCTGGATGAGCGGAGAGTGGGAGCCGCGGCGCTGAGGAGACGCGGGGGTGAGTGGCCGCGGCGGCGGGCGGGGAGGCCGCGGCGGCGGCGGGAGGCCGCCCGGGGCCCGCAAAGGACCGGGGAAGGGCCCCGGCGGCGGCGGTGGGGGGAGCGGGACAGCAGGAAGAGGCGGCGGCGGGGCGGCGAGGCGGGGCCCGGGCACCGTCTCTGCCTTTGTTCGCGCCCCCCCCTCCCCTCCTCGACCGCGGCCCGTGAGGCCGCCGCCTCTCTCCCCCCGCTCCTCCCAGCCCCTCGCCCCCGTCTCGTCTGGCGCCCTCCTCCTCGGTGAGTTTGTGTCGGTCTTTCCCGTAGGATATGGCCGAGGTACCGCCGGGGCCTAGCAGCGTCCTCTCCCCGCAGGGGGACACGCTCTCCCCCTTCCCAGGAGGAGGAGGGGGAGCTGCTTCCTCCTCCTCTTCCACCTCCTCTGCTGCTGCCGCCGCCGCCTGCACCGGGGCCCAGGACGAGGAGGCCGAAGAGGAGGAGGAAGAGGAGGAACTCGCGGGCGAGCGGGAGCAGCGAGGAGGAGGAGGAGGAGGAGGCAGCAGCGACGGCGGCAAGGGGGGGCCGCAGCAGCAGCACCACCTCCACCACCACCACCACCATCCCCCGCACCACAACCACCAGCTCAACGGCCTCATCAGCCCCGAGCTGCGGCACCTGCGGGCCTCCTTCAAGAGCAAGATCCTCAGCTCGGAGGCAGGGGCAGCCCCCGAGGGGCTGGAGAACAAGCGAGCCAACAAAACAATGGGCTCCGGACAGCAGCAGCAGTCATCGCCCCCAACCACAACACCGTGCTCATCCCCCCTTACCAACCACCTCCCTCCCCAGGGAAGGACTGCACCCTCTCCTCCTCCTTCTCCCCCAGCAGCAGCAAGAGAGGACAGGAGCCAGCCTGCTGCCACAACTACGACTGCTGCTAAGACTGCAGCCCGCAATGGACTGGCAGGAGGGACTGGCTTGGAGGAGGAAGAGCAGGAGGAGGGGGATAAAGGAGGGGAGGAGGAGGAGTCCCTGCTGCTACTCTCCAGGTCCTTAGCAGCAGCTTGCAGTTTGAAAGGCTCGGGAACGGACTCTCAGCCCGAGGAGGACCTAACGATACGATACGTCCGGTATGAGTCAGAGCTGCAGATGCCCGATATCATGAGACTGATCACTAAAGATCTGTCTGAACCCTACTCCATTTACACATATAGGTATTTTATCCACAACTGGCCACAACTTTGCTTTTTGGTAAGTGCTGGAGGGGGCGGGGAAGGGCAGGGATTGGGAGTGGTTTGGGGCTGGGGAGGAGAAGATTAAAGGGTTGACATTTGTGGAAATACTTCTAATGATCTTTTTGTGGATAAGGACAAGCTTTCTTGGAAGGACCTGTCTTCCTGATGAAGTCCCCTTGTGACTTGTGCATATATAAGTAAAGCCTATGCCTGAAGTTCCTACGCTTGTTCATATATGTTTTAAGTGCTGGGAAAAGGGTTTGAGCACAGGGCTAGGATCCAGGACTTCAGGGCTTATTATCTTTGTTTTGACATTGACTTTTGTGACCTTTGGTAGCTTATTTTATCCTTCTGTCTCAGTTCCTAGATTTGTATTTAAAAAAGAAATTACTTAGTCCACTAGTGTCTTATGAGTGCTTAGTAATTCTTGCACAATGGTTTTAAAACAGACTTCAGCATGGTTAGCAAATAAATGCTAAGTGATACAAGGAGAGACAATGTGAAAGGTTTTGTAGATTTTTTTGATCCATGAGCTTACTTTGAGAAAGACAAGTACACCTGTATTGCCTCTTACAGGTGTGGTAGTGTATGCAGCATGCAGAAACTCATGCTGCTTAGATTGTCTTGCAGCCCTAACAACATGTTTGGTTTTATATTCTTCCTACTGCACTACTGAAAAGACTGATTTAATGTCTCCCTATCTAAGTGTTTAGCACTTCTTATGGAAAAGCTTGTGTCTCAGTTGAAAAGCGTGCTGTGAGGATGAGAATCCATCCACAGGTAAAGGAAACTGAGTTTCAGTTGACCTGAGGAGTATACGTGCGTAGTGGGAGCTTAGGTGTGTTTGATTTACTCACAGGAAAACTTAGGTCTGCAAAACAGAACATTCGTGGGAGTGTACGGCACTTCCTTGCGAAGGTAAACGATGAATTCTTCTCCCTCAATGTTTTAATCAAGGTTGGGTGCCTCTCTGAAAGGTGTGATTTAGCCAGAGCCAAGACACCTTTCAATTCAGGAGTATCCTTGTAAAATTTTGATATGGTGTGAGTACAGGAGGTGAGGCTAATTGAATCCATCTGGCCTCAAAACTTCCTGAATGTTCTCGGTTTAGGGCCTGGTATAATTTATAGCAGGATTTATATGATTTATAGGAGGATTTTCAGAACTTGCCTGTTAAAACCCTGAGGAAGGGAATACAGTAGGATTATAGGAAGTTGAGCAGAGCATTACCTTCTGGAACAAAACAGAAATACAAAAATATTTGCAAACATTGTTCGATGCAAAGTCATGTTTGCTATTAGAAGGATGCTGATCAGAGCAGAATGGCATTTTTCAAGCACTGAGCTGTGTGTGTGAGGGGTTTACCTCATGCTGCAAAGAAATGCTTGCAAACTACAAATGTCCGTACTTTCAGCATCAAATGGATTGCTGGTAATGCCGGATACTATTAGATCACAATGTTTAGACTCTTAAGCTTTTTTGTTTTGTTAGAGAGTGTAACTTGAGAATTTTGTTATGAAAAAAGCAATGGCAAGTTGTTTGACAGAGCACTAAAAAGATGATTTCTAATAAGTGCATTCAAAGAATAAGATGTCACTTCAGGAGAAGAAAGTGTCTTAAGCTTATTTTGTAGTCACAACTTTTTGTTTTGTTTGTTTTTAATAGCCTTGAAGAATCAACAAACTTTACTTGAACTCTGAGTATTTGCCATTTTTTGAAGGCTGGAACTGTGTGTATTTGCTTTTTTTTTTTGAAGGCTGAAACAATAAAAAGTACATAAAACTGCAGAGAAGAATATGTGGCAATGAATGTCTGAAGCTAGCCAGTTGTTCTCTACTTAATTTGAAGGTCTTGCAGTATGTTGCGTCAAATTTGATGGCTTTTTTTGGTGACTGGTTTTAGTGTCTTTAAGGTTTATTTTTTTTTTTAGAGGTTGTGTTGAAGACTTTCTGTTCTGTAAAATTTAATTTGTTCCTGCAGTTAATGGATTCCTGAACTACTTCTATCTAATAAGTCATTTTAAAATATTTATCTTCAGTCAGGAACTGCATATTCCAATTAGCAAAGAGCAGTGTCAGGATGGTGGACAGAAGCATAACGCCAGATCTCATGCAGTCATTTGTCTTTAATGCCTCACACCCTTCTGATTTCAGGTTTTGTTTTGATTTTGCCTGGGGAGAGGGGTTAGGCTGCAGCTGGAAAGAAGATCTGTAGGGATTCAGTCAATTCCTTTACTGAATTTCATGATCACCATTTAAAAAATCTTCCAGTCCATATTTGCCTGTCTTCATTGCACTGTCATGGGCTCCCTTCCCTTTCTCAAAATGTGAGAAGAAAGCACTGACATCATTTAAATTGAAGATGGGATGTATGTTTTCCATAAATCATCAGCAATTGTCCCCTGCTGATATTTATCCAATAAACTATTTTCAACACCCTTATTTTGCTATCTAGCATGTAGGACACCTGACAATGCAGAGCTGTTTTCTGGAGGTGTTATTAACATTATTCCTGATGAGAATTCTCTCCTGGGTTTGGAACTTGCTGAGTTTTGCCTTCCCGAGGTGCACCTTGCACTCTAACAGCAGGTGCACCCCAAAGGCCTGCTTGCTTTTCCTACCTGTTCAACCACCACCTCCTGCTTGTCCCAACCCTTGTATTACTCTGATTTGGCCCTCTCACCACCACCTTGTATTCATGTGTGTGTTCTAGGGTCAGGTTTCTCTTGGCTTAGGGCTCCAAATTTTAGTCATAGTAGGATGTCTCAGGTATCAGTGTTGGTGCAAGGGAAGAGGTGAGAATGCACAGCTGGAGGGAAGGCACAGCAGGACCAACTCCAACCAATCACTAGTGTGTTCTGCTGTGTCAACCCACTTCCTAACTGTACGCTCAAAAAAGAAGTTCATATTGCAATTTAAAAGGACCTGGAGATCTAAGGAATCTTCAAACCCTGCTCATTTTGATGTCAACTTCATCCATATTAACTATTCCTGACTTTAGGGGGAAAAAGTTGGGAATGCTCGATGATCAGTTCTCATCAGATCTTGCCGTTGCAAGGTAACCATCTTCTTCCCCACGAACTGCAACAGTCTGCTCAAACTCAGGATTCACCTGATATTGGAAGAGCAGGTTTGCACTGTGTTTTTATTCCCAGGAGCTCTGTCAGCTTAGTTTCTCTTCAAATGACTTACAGTAACCACTCCTCTGTCAAAAAATGAGGGGAAAGGGCTATCTTTTGTTTCACGTGAAGCATTTTTAAGCTTTGCTTCAGCTTTGTCCCCATAAGGGTTGTAAATGCATTTTCAAAGTTGTAGCTTCCTTTTAAAGTGTTTTGGCAGCTTCTAGTCTTATTATTAAAGTTCTAAACCTCCCATTTAGAACTGATACATTAAATATTGCAAAAATTGTTTTCAAAATACTTCAGCGTGTAAGAGGTGAGCTTAGGAAACCATGTTCTGTGCCAGAGTTTGGATAAGACAGGATGCAATGAAAGCAGAGTTCTGGCAGAGTGTTGTAACCTCTCCTGTAATTCACAATACTGCACCACTCAGCTGCATTTTAAGAAAAATCTGGAAAAATCCAGGCTTCTATGGAGTTCTTAACTTTGCCGCTAGCTATAGCAACATTTATAATTTAAACTTCCACAAGTTTAAAAATAACCTATGAATTCCTTGTAAGTGGTTTTAAATGTGTTGTAAATCCTAAATGAGTGCAGTTAAGATCTTGTTTTATACTAATACTTTGCCCCCTTTTTTAAAAAAATTGGATTTTATTCAAAAGTCTAACCATACTTCATATTGAAATGAAGACTTGTAAGACATCGCCCCTGTTTTCCAGTTGTGGAAAACTTGGTGCATAAAAGAAGAGCCAGGGAAGTTATGAATCTGAGAAGTCTTCCTAGCATTGTGGTGGACGTAGGAAGGGATTCTATGAAATCCATTCCCAGTTTGTAAATTTTCTTTGGTTTCAAATACAGGCTTGCTGTGCTACTTCTGGCTGTCAGTGGCTTTGGGAAAACTTCAGTCATTGCAACGTCTGAGGACGTAACAACAACTAGTGTAGTTACTCTGGGGCTGCCCTCACACAGGAAAGAATTACCTGTGTCCAGTTTCAGAGACTGGAAACAGAGCGACTTAGTGATTTGCCCAGTATTGTAAAGTGCTCCGACTGAATTGCCAGACTTTAGGTTAAAACCATTAGCCTCGATATATCCTCTAATGGCATCGAGTAATGTGAGCGCTAAATGTAAGCCGGGGGATTCATACGGAGCTGTTTCTGTGATACTCCAGGATGGATTTTGGTGCCTGTGCTAGAGGGAAGCTCTATTGCAGGTTCTGCTCTATTTGAATCACAAAATATTTCTCTTTCAGGGGCTAGTGGCTTGTTTTAATCTTCTTTAAATAGGAACAAACGCCACAGGATCTGGGTATTAAATGCATACTCAGACTGTGGCTGACAGGCTTAATGCCATCTTTGCTGCTGAAATTAATGCCAATTGTTTAATTTGGTGAAAAGTGATGTTCTTGCAGATCTACAGACATTTTGGTGCTAGCTCTCCTGATAATACATCATTGCAATATGAAGATATTAAAATCTAGTTTGTTTTCAACATTTATACTTACTCAGAAGAACAAAGTCGATGCAAATGTTGGATTTGAATTCCTTTATGTTAATCCTGCTAATGACTTAGGATTGAAGTAAATCTTACAGTACTCTGTGGGGTTTATAATATATAGTAGTAACTTGGACTGAATTCTGTTTGCAGAAACTTGTACGTTTAGAAGTCCTCCCATATACCTGAAAAGCAAATTTGGCCCATAATTGCCTTTTCATAAATGGTATTGTGTGGGAATTGTTTATTTTCTTGCTCCTCCCCACTCTCTCTATTTCAATCTGTGTTTTATTTACACAGTTTAACCTTCTCCAGGGAGTTAAATTACAAAGTTTTACATCACATCTTAGATTCATTTCCAGCTTTAGATAAGGTTGGAGAGAAGAAGAAAGGGAAGGCAACAAAGAACCCCTCAAATTGAGGTGGAAATGCAGCACTCCCTCTGAGTGGAACACCTGTAGATTAACTGACAGATTTACCTGCCTGGAGACAGAGAAATAGAAGTAGGTGTTTGGGGAACTGGTAACAAAGTCATACTTTATTCAGCTCTCTGGCAACAGTGGTAAAACCAGTGGGTATTTGCTGCTTTGATCACTGAAACAAAATTCTTTGCTGCTCACTTAGCATTTTAAATATGTGATTCATGAACACAGCTTTTCTGAAAAGCACCCAAAACAAGAGAGAACACAGATGTGCAATGTCTAGAATGTCACTGCTCTTGAAGTGTGTAAAAAAGCATATCTTAAAAAAATCTCCACAAGACTGTTACAAGCAACAATTTGCACGTGTTCACTTCAGGGCAGATCATAACTATAACATGCTAGTTTGCGGTATGCTGCTTTATTTTTTTCTCTAATGAGGTATAAGATTACATCTAGGTACTCTGCATAATTATAGCCATGTTATGAACAGTCTGTCTGATGATACTCTTTATTTAACTCCCCGGTTTTCTCAGGTCTGAGCCGAGATACCGAACTTGCCTTGAGCTGACACTGCATACAAGAGTTTTAGTCTAAGTACAGCTTTTCTTTTTAGGGAATAAACTGTTTTAGAACAAACGAAAGACTGCTTAGAGGCTATTTCAGTCCATTTAGATCATGCAACAGGTTTTGTTCGTTGTTTTAAAAACCATTTGTTTAGGTTGTTCAGGGTTGTTCTTGGATACTGCTAAAAAAAGTATTTTCCTGCCAAATAGAAACATAGCAATAATTATATTTGTCTGATGAGCTTAAGCTATATTAGAAATGGTAAGATCATGCAGTATCATAGAGCTTTGGAACTGCAGCTCGTACAGTTTGGCCGGTCTCATTTCACCTTTGATACAGCTCCTGGCTGACAACACCATCCAGGTAGAGATGCTCAAAGACATTCTTCTCGGGGAGAAAAAAACCTTGTGTCTGTGCCTGCGATATGACCAGCATGAATGACTCTTCTGTCTGTAGAGTTTTAGCCTACAAGTTAGATCCAAAAAGGTTCAAGTGCTCGGAGACTATAGCGTATATAGCATAGAATTTGGAGAAGCAAGCACTGGGTTCACAGGTGGGCTGCAGTACTGGCTCTGGCAACTCCTTTTTCATTTGAGGTGCCTTTGCTGTTGTAAATTTGGATTATCCAGAAGCGCTTGTGCCGGCACATGCTTGTGCCAATCATGTGCTCTAGTCCTGGTTTAGTTGCTGCACTGGAGCCAAAGGCGAATCCCCCCCCTGCACATACAGGTCTGTCAAAGTCTGTGGATCCATTTATACACCCATACAGAGTTTCTTTTTTATCTCTGTCAGTCTTTCCTGAATGAATACTAAGTCACTCTCCCCTTGGATGCTATCCTAACCTGCAGCAATAAAACCAAATGATGCTGCAGAGTAAACGTCGTTAATCTCTCATGCTGCCTAATCCTTCAGTTAACATACGACTTAGTTTTTCTTACAGTCTTAATATATTTCATGGTCAAATCTTGGTTGTGCAAGTGTTTGGGGAGGAGTTGGGGTTTTTTTTTAGGTCTTTTTCTTAATATTTCAGAATAACTGCGTCTCCTTGACCACGCTTTTTATGCTGATACCGTTGGGATTAACTGTCGGGGCACGGCTCCTAACAAATGAAATCTCGGAGCAGTTAAAATGTGTGAAGTTCACTGTGTGCTTTTTTTGTTTGTTCTTTGGATGTCATATGACTGAAAATAACACTTTCTAAAGATTAAATGCGGCAACATTTTTCTCTGATCCTTTGTGGCCTTGACATTAAAACCGGGCAAAAATTAAGCATGTTATCTACCACAGCCCTCGTACATGAGAATTCAGATCGCTATGAAGCAGGAATGGACTTTTTTTCTGTGAAAGGGTGGTTTATGTCATAACCTCTTCTTTGTGTTGCTTTTTTTTCCTCTTTCCCCTGCCCCCCCTCCCTCTTTCTTTTCTATCACACCGGTTCTTGCCTGTAGACTTCAAGGAATGATAATGTGGTTCTCTCCAGGGCAATTCATTGGTTGTTAGTTGACTTGTAACTTTATTTGAATGTAATAAATAAGAGTCCTTTCATCTTATTTCTACTTTTGGAGACACATTTAAAATTTATTTCATTTCTTTAATATACATGTAGCTTTACGCAAACAAATTTTGTGCGGCTGTTTCACTTAATGAACTGGTTTACTACTTTTGGTAGCACTGTGGATCACAAACTGAGAATACATACGTGTATGTTTGTCTTTAAGGCCATGGTAGGTGAGGAGTGTGTAGGTGCCATCGTCTGCAAGCTGGATATGCACAAAAAGATGTTCCGCAGAGGTTATATAGCCATGTTAGCAGTGGATTCCAAATACAGAAGAAAAGGAATTGGTAAGAATAGCTTTTTTTTGTTGTTGTTATTTCTTACTTAAATCCTGTAGTTGGGATAACTGTAGCTGTCATAAAAATTTAAGCAGAACTGCATTTCTAGATACGGTTTGTCTCTCCTCTCTGCCTCACTCGGCCACGCAAGCTCCCCAGTGGCATTTTTTGTTAAAATAACCTGCAATGCTCTGTGAGATTTACATCTGGGATACAATAAAGCTAAAAAGGAAGGCAATCAGCAGCCTCTTACCTCTGCCTACTACCACTGTCAAATGACAACAGTGGGAATTGCTTTGTGTTTGTGTCCTCATCACTGAATTTCTATCTTGCGTTCATTCTATCTTTTTTCACTGAACTTATCTCCAGGCTTTTCCCCTGTCGATGATGCATATATTGCCTGTTGGGGAGAATGTATGTAGCTCATTGTATTAATAAGTGAAGAAAAATAGTTGTGTATTGCTACTTGAATGACTGAAACCGAGATCTGTTTTGTGGGGAGGTTGCATGATAGAAGAAATCACCCTTGGTAGGGAGTTTGTCCTCCCTCATTAGTCAGTTTTGTCCTGATAAAGGGATTTTTTGTTCTAACATCAATTACCCTAGCTAGCTTCTTTAAAGATATCTTCTTATGGATCTTTATTTTTTTTGTGAGTGCATTAGTTATTGTGAAATTACAGCTTGTAACAGATTTTTAACTTAAAACGTAGACGTCAGCTTTAAAGCCTTGAAATGTGCTTCACCAGTCGGCTCAGACTTTTGTGATTAAAGAAAGAAAATGACTTGCAACGGAAAAATGTGGTGATACACTGCAGAATGGTACCATTGTCTTTGTTCTCCTCTTAAAAAAATAGCTCAGAAACTCCAAAAAACTTGAAGTACTGTGTATTATCATGACTATTCAAGCATGTGTGGATTTTTTTTTTCTCCTGTGTGATTCAAAAGCTATTGTTGGTTTCTGTAGTGAAGCAGAGGGAAGAGGATACTGAGAACTTGCTGCCTCTCCTTTCCTTTTAGCTGAGTCATGAAGGAGCTTGCCATAATTTAACTGCAGGTGCTTGGATTCATAAGTAGATAAGAACTATTGCTTTTGTTATGAAGATCTCTGCAAGACTTTTTCCCTCGCTTTAGTCAGTTCATTATTTTTAGTTATATAAATAGAATTTATATTTAAAGCCGTCCTTACTTTAGCTTTGTGTATTTTGACTTTTTTCCCACCTTGCTGTTTCTCAAAGTGTGCTGTTAATTTGGAGACTTGTTTTAAATGTGGTACAGTTTTGTCATATGTTCAATGAAAATCTGAATTGATTATAGCTTTGAGAATACTTTAAAACATTCTCTGGATTCCTTGGGGTTTTCTTTCCTTTTCCTTAGCCTTCTTATGGAAGTGAGATTTATGCAATTTCATTGAACAGCAGTTTTTTCCACTAATAACTTTGAAATCAACTTTCAATTTCACCCCAATTCTGCAGACAGGTAGGGATATTACATTTGTAGAACTGTTGTGAAATAGATCAAAAATAATGATAAAGAATTACATTAATGCTTGACCAAGGGGAAGGGATGGGCTTCAACCACATTATTAGATACCAGCAAATCCAAAAGAGAGTAAGCCACAAGAAAAGTGGTTTCATAAGTTCTGTTCCTAATAGAAGTATTTGTTTTAGTAAGAGGAAATTCCCCTGGAAGATGAATGTCCTTCAAGTATGTGCCAGCAGATTTTGACTTTAAATGCAACAAAAAGGAATGAATCACATCTTGGAAGGCTATATATAACACTATGTTAAACTTAGAAGCCTGTTTCTAATATCCTTGTGTTAGAAGAATCTTGTGCTCAAGCTGAGTCTCTGGATAACTGTATGGATTATTTTAATGTTTGAACTCGAGACTGCAACTTGACTGCAGCTTCTTGTTCCTTCCTTTCTTTCCTCCCTGCTTTCCCCAGGTGTCATGTCATGTAGGTAGCGCACGCGTCGGTCATATATAAACTAGAATCTTTTGCACTGCAACTGTGACACTTACTGAAATCTGTATTTCAGGTACAAACTTGGTTAAGAAAGCTATTTATGCTATGGTTGAAGGAGATTGTGATGAGGTAAGATTTTTGTAATAAAAAACTTTCCTAATGTCAATGATTTGCATTCTCCTATATGTGGATTCGTATTGCAGGTTTTTCTTCCACAGGACTTTTTTCAGGTGGGAAATAGGTTGGTAAGAAGCTCTCCTTTTACACTAAAAGGGAAAATAACCTCAAAAAGATGTATGGCACAAATAGGGGAAGGATTTCCTAAATTTCTAAGTGCTCAAACAGGGTTTCTGATGTTGTTTTGCTTCGTGAAGCTGCATCAGCCTTGGTCACAGGCACGTTTTCCTCCAAAGACTCTAGCTGAAGGTGCTGCTGCTGCCCAGTGTACCTCATGTGTGTGACGCTGCCCTGCTTTCAGAATACACAGAGGTACTGGAACAGTACGTGCTGTTGTACTGCAGAATGTGGTTTTATCACCACAAGTCATCAGGCTGTTCTGACAGTGCATAGCTGCATTACGTAGCACCGACAGAACTCTAGTTAGCATGTGCGTGAAAACTTGGAAGGAAAGTGGCTGAATCACTGTCAAATTTTCTCTGGCCTATATGTTATTAGCCTTTCTTTTTACCAGATTAGAGTCCATATATATATATATATGGCAACTAACTGTCTTTGTGCCATGTTTGTAATTTGTGAGGATCTCTCCCTACATCCATCCTCCTTAAAAATCCGGTTATCTGTCCCTTTAATGTCCGTCTCCTTGCTACAATGCAACTGTTAGCTTGTTCCTGATGTGTGAGCGCTGTGTCATTTCAGCATGTCATAGTTAATGATCCTTTCATCTCCTTGGCACCTTATTTCAGCTGCTCCCTCCATTGTCCTACTGCAGCATGTGAAGTTTCTAATGCAAAACTACAATTTTTGTCGCAGGACTTCTGGCACATGCTGCGTTTATTTTTCCACTTGTAAACCTCTTGCAGTATCCCTGCATATGTTCTGACTTTGTTCCTTCTTTCTTTATTCTTCCTTTCACTTTCCTTCATACCTCTGCTTACTGATGTCTTTTCCCCCAGCTGCTTTCTCTAATTTATGTTGTACGCAGGCAGTATAGTGCAATCTGATAGTTCTGTAATTCTTTTAAATTCTTTGTTTCGGCTTGTTGGTTCTGTCATCACATGTAACATGCTTTGCTCTAATCTGTTTTACTACTTGCAACATTGAACTCATCCAAAAAAAGGTGGTTTTGTTTCATTGCTTTATTTTCCTATTGCTTTCCACTATGATCTTGAATTTATTTGCCATTGCTAGAGGATTCAAGATTTTTAAGATTAAAAAATCATTTAGGAATAGTATCACACTGTTCACATCGCAGTGGGAGAATTGAAATGCGGAGAAGTGAAGCAAATTGCCTGCTCTTGTTAAGTCAGTAGGATTTCTACTCAAGCTACCAGAGTTGCAATAATTACCGTATGATTTCTGAATGTATGTGTGCAACTCATGTAACCTCATGTCTAAACTGAGCTGTCTAACAGTTATGTGCATAATGATCTTTCCTGTGCCTTTCTTTTTTTTTTTCTACCACTGTAATATTAGTCCAAGAGCCCTTCTTAACTTTATCTTGAAATGAAATAAATGTGCTAGAGATTGCGGGTTAGTCTGCAGTGAGACCTCATTAAGTCTTAGTCACAGATTTGTCATCTGTGGTGCCGTGTAAACGCTTTGTACCAAGTGCGGAGGGCATTTTTCAGAGATTGCTGTCCCTTTTCAGTCAAAGATGCTACAATTTAAGCTCCTTGAAGTGAGTGCTGGACAGGTGCAGGCATGTTCCTACTCCACTTTGGGAAGTGGGTAACCGTGTTTGTGAGATGATGATTCTGAACTAATTATGCCCTGCTTCTTGGGGGCTTTTGCAGCAGCTGAGTCTTGTGCTGGCACAGAATTTTACAGAGGGAGCCCGTTACGCCTGGGCAGCGTGGAGCACGAGCAGAGTCGTATTTCTGACTTTCTACACCTCTCAGCAGAGAAATACCCACGCTGATTTGATGTATTTGTGGTGTTCTTTGTCACATATAGCAAAATAGCCAATGGTTTCGTCTTTTCTTCTCTTTGCCCCAAAGTGTAGGCTTCCAGGTAGATGTGGTACAAAATAATGTTGGTCACTTGTACCATGTAGTGGATGGCAGAGATTTCAATCGTGACCAGAATCTGAAAAATCCAACTAGCTGCCCATTAAAAGCTCTGCCCAACAGAGCCAAGACACTTGCCCCCACCAGTTTTTACAGCACTTGTTGGGAGAAAATTTCTGGCTAGCTGGTGCCTAGAGCTGATCAAACATGAAGTAGCGCATCACAGAAATTTGTCTTTGTGAGATGTGTAAATAGTATAATCATCGCTGCTGCTTTTCATATATTTTTCTACATCCCTTACTAAAATCAGCAGCATGATGAAAATAAAGATGCTGCTACTTGGTATAAGAAGAACTGCAGTTCGAAGGAAAAATATGCTATTTTCTGAAACTTGCTTGGAATAGGATTAAAAACATGAATATGCGGCTGTGGGTGTCATGAAAAATTTCCATAGGCTGCTTGGAAACTCTTCCCTTCAATCTAATTCTGGCATAGATGCAGAAAATGCCCTTAACTTTAATAATTTGTGGCATATAATCTTTTTAATGCTTTGTTTGGTGTGTTACTTTTCAAAGTATCCTGGATGAGACTTTTGAGATATCAACCCCGAGTCCTGAAAAACAAAGAATTTATACCCCACCATAGATGAAAATCTTGAAAAATCACTACTGATGTGCTGGCATTTCAAAATGTGCAGTATTTTAGTGATTAAGGACTTTTTTTTTTCCCCCTGTAAGCTATTTTATTGGGATAAATTAAGATAGACCTATGGAACAAGTGATTTACAGTGCAAGCTTCTGTGATCAGCAGCAGCCTAAGAGGTAGTTTGTGCTCTGTGCCATGCTTCAAAGCCGAGAAGCAATATCCTTCCAGCCAGGGGTTGTTTCCTGGCTTGAGGAAGCTGTGGGGTAAGCGAAGAAGGGAATTGACTGGGTTGGAATCTGTGTGGAGGGGAGGAGCTGGCCATGGCCTACATTAGAATAGAAACGAGGGAAGTGATCTGATGTTGGGGGCGGGTGATTGAACTAGAAATAACCTTCAAGCCTGAACAAAGTACTCAACGGTATGCTGTAGGCTGGAGTGTCTAGATATAGCATTACAAAACTTGAGGGATCTTTGGGGGTTTAAAAATTTTATTTTCTATTGTACTTTCTCAGGCATTTGATGTGAATGAATTCTAGTACTTGAGGCAGTGAACGGAAGATTTTCAGGATTCTAATGGGCTGAGTTTCCAATAGGTCACAGGGATTTAGAATAACTTTATGGGCTGCTTGCATAGCAGGTATGAACTATGGAAATAAATCAGGTGGAGGTGAAGAGATTTACTCCCATCTCTGAAGTTTTGAAGAGGTTTTTCTTCCAGCGTAAATAAGGAGAGTATGGGCTCACTCCCAACAAGCCGAGTGTCTGTCTGGCTTTTGTACATTTGCTTCGTTTCTGCTGACAAGCAATTTTCAATAATTGTACTGCTGAAGACCTTTATGTGGGACTGTTACATCCCTTAATCACAGTGAGAAAGCAGGAGTTGTTTGCTCGTACATAGGTTTTCTGTCTGTAACAAACGACTGTATGTGATCTGCATACAATTCATCCATTTAGTTTTACTGACATAATGTACCATGTAACTGGTAACTAATCAAAATAAGACTTTACTAATTGGGATGTTTTAGGCCACATGTGGAATGTGAAAAGGAGTTACAGCTTCTCGTAAGCATTTCCATTGGAAGTTTAGAGTGATTTAAAGTGGGATTTTTTTGACCACCCCAGTACGTGTGTATTTTAAGTCAGTACCACACCTGTAAAAACTGAACGTACGCTTTTATATAATCATATTTGAAATGATCGAACTATTGACATCTTAGCTTTTTCTTAATCTACAAACCATGTAAATATTAAGTGTTGTATTTTGGGTGCCACCTTTCCTTAAAAGTTAAGGCAGTTAAACTGATGGGCAAGGACAGTGGACAAGCACCCAGAACTCGAGTCTGTTATGTGCCAGACTTAAAAGTAAGAACAGCAGCCTCTTCTATGAGTTCTTAATCTGCTTATTTGATTTGGCCGTATTCATTCTCTGACTTGGTTGCTTAACTTGAGTTCAGAGTTTCAACTGAGGAAGCAGGAAAGTTTGACCTCTCTATTTTTCTTTGGTTTATGAGAACATAACAAGAAACATTGCACTTCACTCTCACTGTAGAAGTTCTTGCTTCTAAACCCAGTTAAAATCAGGCAATTGAGATAAAAGTTAGATTTTTGAAACTTAAGGCAGAAGGGAAAGTAGCAGCCTTCTGAAAGCTGCAGCTTGTGCAGAAAATGCTTTTCAACCCGATCAGACGTTTGCTGGTCTCCAGGGGAGGATGTGGTTGTGTTTATTAGAGGATTGAACAGGCCTATGTGTACAACAAAATAGACCCTATGAGACCAGGAGTAAATGCAGTGGTTTGGAACTTGACTGGAAATCTCACACAGGAAGAGATGAATCCTTCACAAAATGAAGCTAATGAAATTTGGATAAAATGTTACTGAGTTTTCCTTCTGAGGTAACAGAAACATGTCTCAGCCCTTGGAGTTCAACAGTGCGTTGAGATCAGGGAATTATTTTTCACTGTGCTGAGTCTTCCTTAGAAATACCAGAGCAAATCTCTTGCATTTGCGTTCAAGATGAGCACTCACTAGGTGGTGGGATTCCAACAAACCTGAATTTCTACCTTTAACCACTCCCTTAAATTCAGTGATCTGCAGCGTCAGAAGTCTTTCAGCGTTGCAAGATCTTTGAGCTTGCAGTTAAATACAGACTTGTTGTATCACTCTGCCAGGTTACTAAACTTTGATGAGAGCGAATTCCATTTGTAGCTAAGAGTTCAAATAGGTCTCCTGCCCCTGTGGGTTTACATGGGTCAGATTTTCTTGGGCGTAGTGCTTTGTTTGGATTTGGATTAAGAAGGTGCACAATGCACATGATTGTGTAGAAAATAGCACTCTTCAGGGAAACTACTGCGCTTCCATAATTTGTTAGAAATTAATAGTTACCCATTTTAATGGGCTCAGGATGGTAAAGAGGACTTGATCGAGTCACGAGACTTGATAGTAGTATCCTGTGAGGTGCCAGCTAGAGAAATTCAATCTCTAATTCTTGCCGTAAGAATAAGAGTTTAATTAGGTTGTCTTAAGTGCACAGGTACAACAGACTGTCCTGCTGTAATTTAAGAACTCCGACTATTAATATTTTAATGTGTGACTCTTAGTTCCTTTTCAGAAAACAAACTGCTTCTAAGTCTTACGTTGGTCGTTGGGTTGTTCACCTCAGGTTTACTGTTCTTTCAACGGTCTTACACTGAGGAGCATAGAGGGGAGTTATCCATTGGAATATGGTTAGAGAGGCTTGAAACTTGAGTGA
>JAVSBS010001228.1:22185-40483 GCA_033124195.1 Coracias cyanogaster
TTTAAGCTCTCCTCAGACTGCAGAAAACAGACCTGATGGAGAGAAAGTGTTTCCTACCAGGTTCTTTTGAAGTAGCAACGAGGCCAGTGAGCTGGCAGAAGAGGTGAGGGGAGATGGAATTGTGTACCTGAAAGCAGTGGGGTTTGAAGCCCATAAAGATTGAGTTAAGCTGCTCTACAAACACAGGCTAATATTTTGTTCCTGGTTTGGGGGGAGTGGGGAGGACGTTAACCAGTTTTCCTGCTTTTTATTGGAAGAGAAGGGCTTTGAGGTAGGATAGATGACTTTTTTCGGACTCAGGGAGTTTTATGTATATAGTTCTAACCACACAGAGTGGGTATCAAACGCTGGTTTAGAAATAGCCATTAGTGGACTTAACACCAGCAGCGATCGCTGGTTTGCCACAGAAATTGCTTAGGCTGTATTTTCATTGTATGGTCTTTCTACAGTGTCCATCAGCTCTTGTTTAATATTTGAATGTACATTGTCATGAGACTGTATGTAGTCTGGTCAGCTTATTAGTTCAGCCTGTGTCCTTGCACAACTGCAGTCTGTCCTTAATAGCAGAATCCTTAAATAATTGAGTTGGACAACAGTAAAGAGGCAAAATGAGTTTTGATCACTTGGAGGGGGATTAGCAGCTGTGGCAGAGCTCTGCGCGGTGCCTTTGGAGAAAAGAGGTGAAAACAGTTGAGGGACATACTTCTGCAGTTATGTAATTAACTTCTGCTTAACACTTGCCTGTACTTGAGACTTCTGGGGCAATTTTGAGCCTTTGCTTAATTTGGGCTACTCTTACGCTTGGGTTTGGTCCGAGCAGTTCAGGACAGGTCTTCTGCAACTGGGGTCTTTGCAACATGGGGGTAAAAAATGGGAAAAGCAGCTTTTTCTTGGTCTGCACTCTGGTTTGAGCTTGGGATCCTTGTGTTGAGCACAAATATTTGTGGCAGGCATTGAATCTGTAGAATGCTGGAGCCTGTATCTAGGTCTAAATCTGTCAAATTAGAGGTCAAAGATATTAAATGACTAAACAAAACCTCATGTGCCAAGTTCCTGTGATGTGCAGAAGTTCAGTTGCTCATTCAAAATGCGAAGTATGTTTTGGACCCTGCCCAACTGCTTGGTAGGTTTGGTTTAGGGTGGGGGTTTATTTTGGGGTTGGGGATGGTACTGGGGGGGTTATTTGGGTTTTTGTCTGTTTAGCTATTCAATAATGAGTTGAATTATATTTACAGCAAAGAATAAAATCCTGATATGAATGAAACTTGTTTACAGTTACAGTTGTTGATTAACTGCTATTTTTTTTTAATGTGGGGATGGAGAAGGGGTTGTTTGAATAAGCCAGGACACGAAAAAAATTTTTTCTACTCATTGCTAAAAGTTTTACCTTTAAATAAAAATTTTTAAATTGTTTCCATGGTCATATCATTGCAACTGCTTTCTAATATATGATTGCTTTCTTTTTTTCTCTTTTAAAGGTTGTATTGGAAACAGAAATCACAAATAAGTCTGCTTTGAAACTTTATGAAAACCTTGGGTTTGTGCGAGACAAGAGGCTGTTCAGATACTATTTAAACGGAGTTGATGCACTGCGTCTTAAACTATGGCTGCGTTAAAAGAAACCATCACACCAAGCAACTGACGTCCCAGCAGCGCAGAGTTGTCCTTTGCATGCAATGCAATTTGTACAAAATTGCTTTGCAGGTGGACTTAGTAATTTCCATGCAGCTCTTTCTGTCAGTGTCTCATTGAGTGTCGCACATATTTGTTGCACTTTGGCATGGCGCATTTGTTCAGAATTAAAGCCGATTGTTCCAAACTTCCGAGTTCTTTTGGTACCAGCGAGATGTGCCAGTTGATAGCCAAGATATGTTCATTCATTTGCAAGTCTACTGACTGTATTACATACACGGTGAACATTTTATCAGAGAACCTGTATGCGGAACACGACTTCGGGTTCCCGAAAAAAGCCAATGTAGATTGTAAAATTCTATAAGTATACTAACATTTCATACAAAAATTGCCATAGTTTTCTGGGAAAAGGCTTCAATTTTAGGTTTTATTTTTCAATATTGAATTTTCCATTCTTAAATATTGGTACCTCAGTGATTAGTGAATGAAAAAAAAAATGTATTGTAGGGTGGGGTGTGTGTTACAATGAGTAACAGTAACAATTAAATTGCGTCTGCCAGTGCCTGTATAGATAAGTATATTTGTCTTCACCTCTAAGTTTGGAGTGCATGCTTTTATTCTTTTACTTTCTTCAATTGTCTTTGCAAGAAAAAAATTCTGCTTTTATTTAAATTCTGGATTTGATAATAAATTATTTCAGATTTTTATAATTTGGATACTTCTCCCAAACGAGGGTTTGGAAGGCCCTTCTTTTCTTATAGCAAGAAGTGTAAGCTATTTTGAAAACCTTGAGTAGCTGCTAAAAGAGAACCTGATGTCACCAGTAAATCTCTGCTGGTTTTGGATGCACTTTTTTCGTAAAAAGAGCGAGGGACTTTTAAAAGAAGATATAGAAAAATAATGTAAATTGGTATGATTTTATTTAATCAAAATTACTGCTGGAAGCTCTGAAAAACAGCTATTTGAAGATAGAACAATTTTTTTCAGATTCAGATTGCTTTGCTTCAGTGTTCTAAAATGCTTCAATCTTTGGTCTTGGAAATAAATTTCAAGGTGTATTGTATCCATTTTTAGCTGCTCTCATTTTATCTAAACTTACATGAGCTAAATTATTGGGGGATTTTTTTTTCCCTCCAAAATAAAGCAGCGGGGAAGGACTTCTCTCTTTCTTTCTCCCTCTTTCTTGCATTTGCTCTTGCTCTGTTTTTCTCTTTTTTTTTTTTTTCCCCTTTCTTTAATTGGGCTTACATAGGTTTTACCAATACCCATCAATTTTCTTTCCATACAGTGTCTAGGCTTTCTTGTTCAGTGTGATTATCTAGCCCAGGTCTATGAATCAGTTGGGGCTTTTTATCACTTTGGAGAAAAAAAAGAGAAGTATTAGTTGACTTGTGGAAGAACCTCTGTAACCTGTGAACAGGATGAACTCTGTGAATCCGCTCTTCTGGAGTTGAGCATACTCTTCAGATTTGCCTTACGACACCTCTTTTTTTGTTTTTTTTTAGGTTTTGGTTTGAGTCATGGGGGGGTTTTTTGCTAATTACTGTACGTTTAAAAACAAAACCAACGAAACCCCTACCTCCAGTAACACTTGGAAAAGAGCCCTGTGCAGGAAAACTGGATTGAAAGGAAAGCCTTATTTTGCACAGACCAATCGCACATGGTGATGGGCATTTCTTACCATGTACAAATTATGAGTTGTATTTGAAAATAAAGATTTTTAATGGAAATTGGCCCTTCTGAGTTTTCTGCTTGTAGACGCCATTGGTGCTTTCGAGGGGCTTTGTTCCCCTCAGTAAAGAAAACTCATATTTAAAATGGTGCCCGAGTCTTCCTCGCAGAACACGCTGGAGTTCAGCGTAAAGCCCGTATGTTGTCACTGCCTCGTGACGTGACAAAACCTTTTGTCCACGTCATCCCCATCCCTCAGGTTTGCCAGTTCTGGGCAGCTTTTCAGGAGGTTTCATTCATAGTTAAGACTTGAGTGTTGGTAACGTTAAAACCAGTGGAAACAGATTTCTCTCAACCATGTTTTGGTGGTCCAGGGTGTAGTGGCTTCTCTGGCTTGCTTCAGCTAAGGAGACAGATCGGGGAGGTTTCAGCTGTTGGACTCGCAGCGCAGATTGCAAACCAGGCTGTCTTGTGTGTCTGCTGATGTTTAAAAACCGAAAAGCCAGACAGGCAAGTTTTCTGTTGGTTAATATTTAAGCCACGGGTGTCTTCAGCTTCAAAAGCTGACTTAGAAGCGAGCCGAACTCACTTTTCAGGAAGGCGCTGGCGAAAGCAGTGCTTCCGCGCACCCTTCAAATACAATTCTGTTTGTTGATTGTAAGAAGTAGTCGTTGCCATGCACGCTTTGAAAATACTGCGCAAAATAGGCGCGCATCTCTCGCGTTGCCCGAAAGGTTCTGGTCCCGCTGCCGCGAAACACGCAGTTCGCTACGGAAGATGCTGAAGCTGTCTGTGTTGGTTCTTCTTAAAAAAAGCAGATTTGTTCTCTGTGTTGCTTGGGATTTGAATATCGAATGGGAAGTTCCCAATTGGCAAATTTGAGATGCGAATATGTTTTCAAAGGAAATCTAGCAAAGAAAGGTTGGCTGTTTCTCCTGTCTGTTGCTAAAACGCAGTTTTCTCCCCCCCTTGCCTTTTGCATTGACAAATCTAATTAAGGAGCTGGTCACTTTTGTGTTTAAATTTGCCCAGACCTTGCTGTTGGCTGACATGTCAGTGTGGATGTTTGCTTTATATTGTTTGGGTTTGTTTTTATTTTTGTTAAGGAATGATCAGGTTCATCACCTTCAAGTAGGCATAATGTAATTGGCTTTGCGTAATCCATCACAAACGATTTTTCAGGGCACTGCAAGACATTGCGAAACCTGAGTGCTGTGTTAAAAACATGTCAGGTCTTGTATCAACCTTACGACCTATACTGGAGTTCAGGTATCGGGTGGGCATCTATGAAAGTATCAAGTGTATCTCAAAAATACTGGACTGCTGTTTTGAGTGGATGATATTCTTCTGTCCCTTTATCCTTTTTGATGAGAACAAAAAACAGTGGGGTTATGAAATGTACAAGCTGTCTAAATACAGTGCAGTCAAATAAATGGTTAAGTTGTTTATCTATTTCCTTTTGAATGGAAACCTTCCAATGATTGCTTTGCTTTGTCTACAAAAATACAAACACTGCGAGAGAAATGGTGGAAAATATTTTTACAAGAGAGTTGTTTGTCGCTACTTTGATTTATTTTTTTTCTTCATTTCCATGCCTGTGTTGGAAGCATTTTGAAAAGCGTTTCTATGAACAGCAGTGTCATAGCTGGACTAAAATGGATCCTTTTTCATGTCTATTAAGTTATGACTAATGCAGTCATTCTGGACTTTCGTGGGAGATAAGGAGCCGGGGTTGGGGGGGGGGGGAATGTTATTTCAGTTGTAATAAGCACATTGAGAACTGCTTGCAGCCCTTGCAAAGCTGGGAACTCACTTGGAAGAGTATGGGGGAGCCTCTGGATTTTAAAAATTTTTATGCTCTATTCCCTCTACAATGACGTTGAGGCTCCTAAAACTTTCTGAGAATTCACCAGCCAGCGTTGTACCTGTTTGGAAGAGATGACTTTTGAAGATGGCTGAGAGTTGTAACCAACTTCTGCTGGAAACTGCCGGTCTCCTACCAGCAGCTCCCAGTCTTCTGTTCTTCCAGCTTCTTTTCCGATTCCTTACAGCTACGCTCTCTGGTTACTAGAGTTCGTTAGGAATTAAGGCTCCGCAGAAATTTTCCCACTTCTTCTATTTTTCCTCATGTTGTAGGTATATAGAAATTCCTTTCCAACTTCAGGAACTGGATGCTGGGTGTTGCATGCAGCTCTTCAGCAGGTCATACACCAGTGACAAACAGCCCTGCTGCTTGCTTTTTACTCCTCCAGATATTGAATTCTGTGCAAGATAAGGGTTAAATTTATTTTTTGTTTGTTTTGCGCTGCAATGTATTTATAGCCACAGCATATCTGGTTAGTATGCCTGGGCTAAAATAGATTTGGAGAGGCCCAGCATTTCTTCTAATGTGAAGTTATAAGGAGTCGTCTTCTCACGGCTAGCCCCAGACTGGTTAGGTAATACTTCTAGGAATGAGCATTTTCGGTGTTGCTCACCAATGCACACTTTCAGAATCTGTGATTTCTTTTACTATGCAGTGCAGCGAGACCCTGAGCTGTGGCTTGTGCAGGGGAAAGAGAGATACCTGTAGGTCTGCAGGAAGGGTTTTGGTAAAGAAGCTGAGGCTTTTCTTCTTCTGTTGGGGAAGACAGGACTGTGACTACGCTTTTGAGTCAGATTTCCTTAAATTTCAGTATTTTGCTTCCTTTTAAGCAGGGATGGAGAATAATACCCTGAATTTGTAGCCATTGCCTTGCAGGTGGCTGGAATGTGTAACCTCCAGGTAGGAGACACAGATTTAAATGCCATCTCTGCGTTGACAAGAAGTTCCATTCTAGACCTGAGAAGTTCTCCGACAGTCAAAACTGAGCCCAAAGTGCAACCAAAACCATTGTCCAGTATAGTTTTTTGAAATTTTCTGATGGATGTTTTTCCTGTATTTTCCACCAGCTAATGCCTTGAGGATTTGGGTTTGCTTTTAAAAGATGCAAAAGGAGGAAAAATCATTTCTGCTGAGGTGAACACTACTCTCCAAGGGCTAAACAGCGGGAAGAGCTGATACGAGGAGGTTTTAGCTAACGATGTAATACGGCAGCTTAATAGTAGCTGGTTTCTGCTTTCTTGCTTCTGTCTTGTAATAAGATACAAAAAAAATGAAACAGCAGGTGGTAAAATACCAGTAAAGATGAAGGCTGAGAAAGTAGACCACTGAGCAGCTTTGCTAAGGGGAGAAAGCTTGGTGCAAAGCTGAGGTTATTACTGATATTATAAAGGGGGGGACCAAAACTGTTAGTGATGCAGCCCCCTTCCAGCTAGCTCCTCAAAAATACACCATCTGCCCACATGAACACACTCCTTCCCATGAGTAATTTAGAGCAGACAGCTAATTGAACGCTCTCCTGTTGCCACGGCTCCCTCCGGAGGTATGGCTGCGCTGGAAAAGGCTCGTAGTCTCGATCAAAATTAGTCTTTAATATTGGGAAGAACAAACAAATGAGCCCCTCCGAGTTTGCCGCGCTTGATGAAAGTGGTTGATGTGTCACTTCTGAATCGCGCCAAGTGTGCTTCAGCCTCGTTGACTCCAAGCATAAGGGCTTGCTGGAGGAGCTAATTACATTAAGAAGAAAACCAGCTGCTCTTCAGCCAAATTAAGGGTGTCCTCCTTTCTCACCTCCCTTCTCCACGTAGCAGCGTGCTGATCTGAGGGTCCTGCAGCCTTCCAGGCTGTTTCAAGCGTGCAGCGCTGCCGTTGCCTAGTTGAGGGCTTGCACCATCCATGGCTGATGCTGCTCTTCTTTCTTTCACTAGAAAATGTGATATTTTTTTTTTTTTTTCCCCCCTGTTTCTTTTTTTTTTATTCCGCAGACATGACTTGATCCAACAACGTTTTGTTCACCTTAGGTCTGAAGTCTCTCTTGTGTCTGGTGCAAAGTGTGTTCTCGCAGCTCTAAAACAAGCTTGTTGGGGACGAGTGAGCTGGGATGTCTGGAAGTGTAAACAGCCTTGAAAACGTAAATAAATGAGGAAGAGGTTCAAGCATCAAATGGCAGTCGGAGTCCTCTTCTGCAAACAGCAGAGATTTTTTTTTACCTTGCTATCTGAAAGTGACATTCAAAAAATTGCTCTCTTGGGGCTGGGAAAGAAGTTCTTCATTGCAGAAAACAGGACTGGATATGATTAAAAAGAGAAGGTGTTCTCCTTGGGGTTTTTTTGTGTTTTATTGAAGTGAAAATTGGAAAAGCTGGCAATCGCTGGGCTGTCGGTGAACCAACGATCGCTCGAAGAGTTTCATATATAAGCTGAGAAATGGAATATGTAGGAGGCATCTCCGTAGGTGCCACCTTGCATTAGGCAAAGGGCAGAGACTGCTCGGTAGTCTCGCTATGCTCAATCCTCTGCGTCTTATCAAAATATCATAGAATCATAGAATGGGTTGGGTTGGATGCCCAAAATGCATTTATTGAAATGTAAATGCCAAAACATGCCAAAATGCATTATTATTGCATTTATTAGTGCATTTAATATGCAAAAAATGCATTTACTGAAATGTAAAACATGCGACTTTTTGACTCTGTCCGTGTAGAAATGGCTTTTTAAAAATTACTTCTCGACAGGAATTTTGTAGTTCTCTGTGAGATTATTTTGCAGTAAATTGTGTGTTCTTGGAAAGCCCTTCGGAAGAAGCGCGCCCTGAAAACTTTTCCAGCATCAAAACTCCAGGAACGTTTTGAAAGCTACAGAAAGAGCCCTTTATCCCAGGAGCGACTTCTCCTGGTTTGTGCTCACCAGCTAAAGTGCTGAGTGAACCTTTCCAAGCATCAAAGATTTGGAAAAACATTTTAAAAATACCTTTTTAAAGATCTTTCGCCAGCTTCAGCCTTCTTCCAGCCTGCGTGAGCTTTGCAAGCTTTTCATTTTCAACCTGTTTTCACACAGAAGGAACATACTACTGTGAGTAAGTTTTCTTTGGTAAATAGTTTCCAGGGAGATTTGAATTAATTTAAGCTGCGAATTTCTGATCCTGGAAATTAAAAGATAATTTTCTGAGGTTTCTTTCACTTGTATCCAGCCCCAAAACTATTTCCCGGTAGCATGCTCAGAAACCCAGCAGTATTGCTGAGGCTGTTTTTCTCTGAGCTGCCTCTGAAGCATCCCCTGTTACCTTACGGTGCTTTTGGAAGCTCTCCCTGATGCTCTGCAGAGCAGCGTTCCTCCAGCCAAGGCAGAGAGCACCGTCCCCACCTCATCCACGTGCTCATGGTGAAGTTGTGCATTGACTTGGATGCTGACAGCATCGCACAACTGTTTGAGGGCAGGTCAGGAAGAAGCTGCTGTCCACAGATTGGGAGAAAAAAGAGGAAGCTAAGGCAGGAGATTTGGGGTGTGCTGGCATCCTGGGAGACATAAATTCTGGAAACCACAACTGCTCCTTCTTAGGTAATGAGGGCTGTCACCATCCCTTGGAGCACGTGGATTGTCTGAGTCCTGTATGGACAGGAGGCTCAGGGTACACCTTGGGTGTCTATCCTCAGGAAACCGTCAATTTTCATCCTCTGCTTTTACAGAATCAAAGAATGGTTTGGGTTGGAAGGCACCTCAAAGACGGTCTAGTTCCAACCCCCCTGCCATGGCAGGGACACCTCTCACTATACCAGGTTGCTCAAAGCCCCATCCAACCTGGCCTTGAACCCATCTAGTGATGGAACATCCACAACCCCCCTGGGCAACCTGCTTTCTTCCCTCTGTACAAGAAAGGCTGACTTCAACTAACGTTAGCCTGCTGAAAACATCACATCGTGCTTTTGTTAGTGGGGGGAAATGCATGAAAAAACAGAAAGCAAGAATTTGGGTTGGGAGTTACTCTGTCTTGGTGCTTAGTTATTACAGCAGCCTGATCTCATGGACTTGTGCCAAAGCAGTTTTTGCTGGGGACTTTATGCAGCCACGAGGATTAATCCTTAAAGCTGGTCCTGACACAGGATGGGGCCTCTGACTCCTGTGACTCGGATGAGGCTCAAGGGTTAGATCACCCCGCTTCACTAAGCAGAAACCAAATTTTTCTTTAAAATGAGGACTTTGTGGAAAAATGGTGCACCGCAGTAAGTTATAGCTAAGAAAACAGTAATAAAGCAAACCATCCTTTCGTGGTCACCTGAAATAGCAGCTACAGCAGAAGCTGTCTCAGCTGGGCAGCTTCTGGAAACTTTTCTGGAACAGTCAACAGCTTTTAGCGCTTCTAAAGCCCTGCTGTCCCTCACAGCCATCCTGAATGAAACCTGCTTTGGGACGCTGCTCCCCCTTACCCAGCATGGCCCTCCTCCAATCATGAAGCTACAACCGCAGTCATACCTCCGGGTATTTGGCCATTTTCCGCATTTCCTGATGGTATCCAGCAAGAGGTTTCACTGGGGGGCCTGCAGACCCAGGCAGTGTTGAGGTGGGTGTGGGGAATTGGGTTGGTTTCAAAAGGTAGCATAGAAAATCACATGAAGGTGAGAAAAAAAGGAGAGTTTGGTGGGTTATTTTCTTCACCATACAGATATCAGGTGTAGAAAAACGTGCAGATCCTCTTCATGGGAAGTCAAATCTCCTTTAGAAATCTACTAGCTTCCTACTCACGCGTTTACAGAATCACTATGGTTGGAAAAGACCTGTAAGATCATCAAGTCCAACCGTTGCCTATCCCTACCACTTGGCAAGCTAAATTTCATCCCCAAAACTTTCATATCATGGCGCTGCACTGACCTAGGCCAGCTTATCCCTGCACACGCGTGGGTTTAAGCAGTGAGCGAAAGCTAAAACCAGCTTTCCTAAACCTCAGTCTGATTTAAATGATGCTCACAGCCCACTTTTTCCCAGAATGGCCCAACTTGCTTAGAAATGAATAGAAAAATATTAATTTCTTTTTTATTTATTTAGGGGCTAAGGGAGGGTTGCAGTTCTCAGACAGCGCTGTGCACTTGCTGGTCTCCGACTGCTTGGCTCGCTGCACATGTACGAGTGAATTTTCAAACTGGTCTTTATTGTGGGTTTACATGTTTGCTTTGGTTGCTTTAGGCTGGTCTGACTCCAACGACCACGAGCACACCAGCTGTAAACACCTGGATAGAGGGCTGGAGGGCTTCAGCCTTCTCCACATCCTTGCTCTGAATTCACAGTGGTCACTCAAAAATCTCAGGATATGGACCTCATACAAAGGATTTGTCCTTTCAAGAGAAGACGTTTCATTCGGAGTACCCAGTTTTGGCTCCACGTTGACATCTGGGCAACTTTTAAAGACAAAATTTACTGCAGTTCAAGATTTTTCCCCTTGTAAAAGGCTCTGTAAAAACTTCCACCTGCTTTACAGTCTGCTGGCTCCTACGGCTGTGCCCTGCACCACTCTTTATCTACCCCGACAAGTGTTACCCGGCTGCTTTCCGAAGATCTGAAGTATCTATGGTGCATCTGGATTCTGCTGGGAGTCCGCTCTGCTGCTGCCTGCACGGTCCAGCTGGTGTGTGTGAGGTGAATAATCTGCAGCAGCAGCGGTTTGGGCTTGCTGGCGTGACTGATAAGAGCTTTACATAGAAATGAGGCAAAAGAAGGTTGGGATACACAGGTCTAATCTCTCAGCTTGGTTTTTAACAGGAAATAGAAGGAAAAGCAGGTAGACAAGGCTGGATAAAGCAGGACCCACAGGGCAGAGGATGGAGAGCGAGGACACAAGTCTCATGTTTTCATCTGCTTTACGCACCAGGATTAAACCAAATTTGGTTAAATAGATTCTTCCTTGGATGTAAGTGCTTGGTTACCCACCCCTCAAATTACCCCGCAGGGGTGGGGAAAAGGGGTAGGGGTGGGAAGTGATCGGGGGAGAAGGCAGCAGTGATGGGAGATCAGGGGTGAGGAGCTGATGAACTGTCTCCTGTGTCTCCTGCACGTGCTTGCAGGGGTGTTTGGCAGATTATCTGGGAGTGAAAAGCATGAAAATGTGATGCCTGTTGCAGAGGGTTCATTGAGGGTCTGCACTGAAAGGGCAACACTTAATTGATCTGAAGGGCTGTGTGTGGCCAGAAGGAGATACTTGAATGGGTCAAGAGGTGATGTCAGGAAGACTAACCAGAAACTAACTGAACTCGTGGTGCAAAATTTCCACCAGACCCCATGGAAAAATAGAAACAAGGTGAGAAAGCAGTTGACTACAGCCCAGAAGTGTGTGCCCTCCTCCTTGTATCCCTTAGTGAGGATATACACCTTGCGATGGGGCTGGACTAGATGACCTCTAAAGGTCCCTTCCCACCCAAACTCTTCTATGATCCTCTGTATTTCTGCTGGGTTAGTGAACTGAACCAGCTTCTGGAAAGGTTCAGCTGGTGAAGGAAAGCCTAGGAGCAAAGGAAGGGAGAGGTGGACCTCTGTATTATCAGCTGTGATGAACCAAGAGAGCAGCTCAGTCGTCATTAATAACTTCCTCCAGAGAAAGTTCAGCTCTCAGCTGAACGCTGGCAGCACTGACTGCCCTCTCTGGGTGTGTTCCCATTGAGTAGCTTCCAACTCGGTTATAAAATAACCCAGATTTTAAACCCAGATTAAACCCTGCTCTTGTGTACCTCTCCTTTAGGAACAAAAATACCTGCCCTTCAGCCTCTGGCTTTCCAGCACACTCTGATTAACCTTTCTTCCCCCAGCATGAAGTGGCAGCGAGGACTTTCCCAGAGGAGCAGGGAGTCAGAGGGTCTTCTCAAGAAGTTGCCCTCAAGTTCTGTGTCCACCACATCCCCTACCCTGATGTGCACATGGCCAGAGAAGGATCACATCCTTCTCGTGCACACATACATGCTCTGGGTACTCTGACCTGTTGCAGAAAGCTGAGGCTCAGGGATGGTCTAAGCAAGCAGATAAATGATTTAATGTTTAGAGCAGAGAGTTAATCACAGCTGCCAAATCCTTCTTGGTAAATAAGATTAAGCTTTGCCAAGGAAACCTGGAATTATAAACCCTACTTTTCCATTTGAAAACTCCTTTGTTTCATTTTAGTAAAGATTTTTCTTTCTTAAGGACGCTTTTGGAGTTACTGTCTGGTTCTGGCCTGTCACTGAGATGAGAAAAAGTGATTAAAACTTGTGCAAGAGCCCTTTCTCCTTCAGATAGGAAGAGCCACAATAGGAAGTGTGGGCTGCGTCCCCCTGAGCCAACTGCATCCACTCCATAGCGTTGCAAGGAGATGGATGCACAGGGCTCTCTCATCAGAGCCTTCATAAAGGCCACAGCTTTATTTCATCTGCTTCAGTCCTGAAATGTGGTGGTGCTCAAGTCCCTCAAGAAGCCCCTGAAGGGAACTTGAGCAGAAGTCCATGTACATCTCTGAAAAACCACTAAGGGAAGAAATACATTGGCTATAAATGACCGAGGAGCTACAATTCTTCACAGAATCATAGAAAGGTTTGGGTTGGAAAGGACCTTAAAGAGCATCTAGTTCCAACCCCCCCTGCCATGGGCAGGGACACCTCCCACTAGACCAGGTTCCTCAAAGCCCCGTCCAGCCTGGTCTTGAACACATCCAGGGATGGACCATCCACAACTTCCCTGGGCAACCTGTGCCAGTGTCTCACCACCCTCGTAGTGGATAGCTTGCATCTTATCTAAATCTCCCCTCCTCCAGTTAAAAGCCATTACCCCTCAGCCTATCACTATGTGCCCTCGTAAAAAGTCCCTCCTCAGCTTTCCTATAAGCCCCTGTTAAGTATTGGAAGGCCACAATAAGGTCTCCCAGGATCCTTCTCCAGGCTGAATAATCCCAACTCTCTCAACCTGTTCTTGTAGGAGAGGTGTTCTAGCCCTCTGTCATCTTCATGGCCTCCTCTGGAGCCACTCCAACAGGTTCATGTCCTTCTTGTGCTGGTGGCTCCAGAGCTGGACACAGTATTCCAGGTGGGGTCTCACAAGAGGGGAGCTGGAAGGAAAATCACTTCCCTTGACTTGCTGGTCACCCTTCTTTAGATGGAGCCCAGGATACAGTTGCCTTTCTGGGTTGCAAGCTCACATTGCTGGGTCATGTCGAGCTTCTTTAGGAAATGTATTACTTCAGCAGAAGACATTGTAAGTTAGGAATCTAGGCAGAAGCTGAACAGCCTAAGATAATGTCACCTCAGGGGATGGGGAAAAAAGCCCATGTGGCTCTTTCAAACCAGGTTCTGCTGTCCTGATCTTCCAGCACATTTAACCCAAGATGTCTATCTGGCAGAAAAGGCTGGGTTTCCTGTTAACAGGCCTTAATTGTGTGGGTGAAGCACTTGCTTCTCCAGGTGTTGGGTTACTGGCTGTCCTCTGATAGCAAGGATGTTTCTCCTCAAGGTTAGGAGCTTCATAGGCATTTATTTGTCTGGTTACTGAGGTAAAACCTTTCTTCTCCTGACAACAGGAAGGTGGTGGTGCTTTCTGGGCTGTGAAAAACATCAGCAAAAAACCTGAGATGATGTTCACGCCTTTGGGGGCGGTTGGTTGCTTTATTTTCCTGCCTGGGTTCTGTTTGTCTTTGTAAAAAAAGTCATCTTTCTTGCGCTCTTTGAAATGCACCAGGCGGATGATTAAGTGGGGGAAGCATCCAGTCTCTGGGCATGATTTGTGTGCTAATCAGTGAAACCAGCACTGCTGAATCCTATTGCACTTGAACATCAAAGCGGGCCATTAGGGAGCGTCTAGAAGATGATAGCCATGGGCTCAGGAGCTGCTGGGGTGGCTGGAGGCATCTCTGCAGGCGTGGAGGTCCCGGCATCGAGCAGGGTAAGACTCGACTCCATACTCGACTCACCGGTGTTGTCTTATACAGGAATCTGAATGAGGTTGGCAAAATCTGCCACTGAAGGGAAGTAACTTCAGGGAAAATGTTGCCCTGGAAGCATTTCATTATTTTTCTCATGACAGAAGCCATCTGATTAGAAGCACTTTGGTAGGCTGAGCCAAATTTTATAACGCCCTCCTCCCCAGTTTTGTGAAACCTTCTCTGCAAAACCCCCACAACTTCAAAACAACCCTTAATGACCACCAGTATTCCCAAAGATGAAGGACTTTCATCTTTACATACAAGGAAAACAAACAGGTAGGGCTGCTGCAGGCGGATGTTCTTTTCTCGGTACTGAGACATCTGAACACATCTGGGTAAAGAGTAATGACAGTCTTTGGAGGTTTTTGTTAGCAAGGATTCGCTCCCTGCTCCAGATCTTGGCACCTCTCTCCAGTTCCTGGTGTGAGCACAACGGCAGGTCTTCCTGTGTTTAACTGGAACATCAGTTATAGCATCCGAGCACTTGAAAGCTGGCAAGTGAAGAGGTAAGAACTCATTCATTTTAACTATTTCCACATCATAACCACTTAATGACTTTTCTCAGTGATAAATAAAAGCCTATTCCCTTTCTGCAGCTACCTAATTCCAGACAGATAATTAGCAGCTTTATCTGGTTGGTTGGTTGGGTTTTTTTCTTTTTTTTTTGGAAGTGTTTTGTAATTATTTTTTCCTTCTTACAGAAATGAAGACTAGGCTCCTATAATTTAAACCCCTGAATCAGAAAACTCATCGGTGCCTTGCATCGAAGGAACGAAAGTGGTGGCTAACCTTTTGTTATGTGCAGCTGAACATCTCCTTTCCCACCATAAGTGAAGATGCATCGCACTCACTGTGTCCTAGGTCCGTCAAGTCCTCTGTCCAGAAGTGACGTGTTTCTGCAGAGGCCATAGACCTACAGAAAGGAGACCAAACAACTGATCATACAGCAGCAAAATGATAGGCTCTTCCACTTTACTTGAAGCAAAGTCCTCTGCCACCTTCATGGACTGACATGCCCATCAGGTCCACCATCAACACCTACAAGCCAGGTGCTCCCATGAGGACATAAAGCTCACTCCTGCTCTTGTGTGTCATTAGCAACGTCCCATCCATACAGGCTGGTACGTGTGTTCACTTGAGCTTTTCCCATACCGAGGTCTTTAAGAGGGGTGGAGGTTGTGAGAAGGGAAGCCATGAGACGATATCTCAGTATCGCTGTCTTGGCATAAAGCCCCAAAGAGATTGAAGCGTTTCCCCAAGCTCTGCAGAGCTGCTCTGCTTTGCCTTTAGCCTAACTATGGATTTGCGCTCCCGGCTGTTTTCCTGGCCATTAGCCAAGATGGAGGAAAAACTCAAGTTTGATACACCAAAGATGAGGGGCTCAGGAGCTACTGGATGGTGGAAAGAAAGAGAACGGGGCAGAGCTGGGAAAATAAGTACTGAGCACCTGGCTGGTGAAGCAGAAGCTGGGGCTGCCTCCAGCCCCATATACCCTAATTTTTGAACCGCAGCCTCCAAGCTGTGCAGACCTCCAGCAACAGCAGGACCATGGTGGCTTTACCTCCTCATCACACTCTTTCTTGAGGAGATGGATTATTTTGTCTATGCCTGAAGCCATCCCTGCATATTAGATCTCGACGGGAAATCTGGTTTTGCTTCAGCATGGGAAAGGTGCTTCACTTTTTATAGTGCAAGAATTGGTGCCGTGGTGTGAGAAGCTGCAAATGGCTGGGCAGGACCGGTCCCCGCTGTGGGGAGGTGGGAGCAGGAGCAGGGTCCCAGGGCCAAGGGCAGCATATGGGTGTAAGAGAGTTGGAAACAGAGAAGCCCCTTGTCCATAGAAACTGTACACAGCTGGCTGCCTTCAAAGCTATTTCCAAACATTAACAGAGCTGCACAAGATCCCCGCAGGTCATTAATTAAGTATCATCTTCTTTTGAAAGATGGAGTGAGGAGAAAAAAAAAATAAATGAGGGCAAAGCAATGTAACATGCCCAAAGGATGAAGGAAGAAGTGATCAAAACCCAGAGCAGCGATGGGCTCTTCCCAGCTCCTCGTCCTCGGCTTCAAAAGGGGGCTGGGCAATGTGTTTTTAGCAGGTAATCCTTCAGAAAAAAAAGATTTAGGGTCTGCAGCTAGATTTTAATCTTTTTTGCTTTATGACCTCTTCCAGTCCTGCTCACAACCACAAAGCAGACCTGGAGAGCCTTGGGAATGAGAAAACACAAAATAAAGGTTGAAAGCAAGGATTGTGGCAAAAATTGATTTGAGAGATCAAAGGGACTTCTTGGGTTTTGCCTTTTTTTCTGCTCTAGCTTTAGCACAATACGTTCTTCCACGTTTTTGTGATTATTCTTAGTCACATCTAGCTAGACCATTGTTACAAATGAGCTTTGCCAAAATAGCGACAATGACTTGTTGTGGTTAAAAATTGGGTTTTCAATAAAGCAAGAACAGAGAAAAATCCCAAGCAAAAGTCCCACTCTTAAGCTTGTTTTGCTTTTTTGAAGAGTGGCCAATTCTCAGGGAAAAGCGCAGTTTATTTTAATATTTTTTCCAAAGACCTATAGATGAATTTTGAACAAAATAAGCGTTGCTCAAAATTATACCTACTTCTCTAAGTATCAGATTTGGAAATCCATCCAGAATCACGTTAGCACCGTATGCTAATTCTCCATCTGGCTTTAAAAATAGCTTTGAGCATGTTATTTTATCAGTCCCCATCCCACTGAAGCAGTAATAGGCTCATGGTCACCATATAGCGCGCTGTAGCAAAATGAAGCCTCAGTAGCTTTTTTTTTGAAGACAGAGGAGCACTGTAGAAAAATCAGCTCCAGCAAGTCTCACAAGGGAGGCTTTGTGTGGCAAAAAGCTGTATTTTTAGGTCAGCTTGGCTAAAGTGAAGGAGGTGATTTGAGTGTTAAGTAGAAGAACCACCCGCCTTTTAAGCTCAGCCTTTTTCTGTGGTGCAGGCATAAGTGGTGTTTGCTCTCAAGTGGTGTTTGTAGCTGGGATCAAGCGTCTACCAGCGAGAGGCAAGCGCTTGGTAGTGTTTAATGCAGTGTTTAATGCAAGGTATGTTTCTGCAAGGGGTGACTGCAAAACCAGCACTTTCTTGCTCCTCTCTTCTCCCAGAACTATTGTCACCCAGCATTTTGAGTACCAAGGTCATAAAGTAATTTTGGATGTTAAATCATGCGCTGCATAATACTTGGCTTGATTAAAGAGGTCATTTGCTGTCTGCCTGGTCCACCAGATAGTGCCAGCACAGGTATCTGCTGTGGCTCTGTGTGACTTAGGAGGAACAGGGAAATTTGAGGCTAGATCAGCAGGGTTTTGCTCTACCCCATCACCGAGGGTGTGTGTTAGCGAAGCACTGCTGGTGGGAGTAATGGAGATGGAAGCTGCATGGGTTGAAATGGGAGAAGCTCTGAGCAGATGAAGGATGCCCCAGATTTAAGGCTTCCCAGGACTGACACAGGTATCTCTTAATACCGAGAACACTTTGCTCATGTTTCTGTTAAGAGCCATTGGGAGGCCAAGGGTGAGTGTGCGTGTTAAGGACAGAGAGGAGTCAGCTCAGCTGAGCTTCGCTGCAACATTCAGAGAGGATGAGAGCCACGTGAAAACTGCCACTGCAGAGACCACAGAATCACAGAATGGTTTGGGTTGGAAGAGACCTTTAAAGGCCATCTAGTCCAACCCCCTGCACTGAGCATGGACATCTGCAACTAAATCAGGTAGGTGAGATGACAGCTCTCTGGAAGGAGACACAAACATGTGCGCTCAGCTCCCTCAGAGAGGCTGAAGTCCACTCTGAGCAATGAGTTAGCACTATCAGCTTTGCACATTGCTTAAGCCATCAAAACAGGATTTTAATGAAGCTTAAGCAATGAGCAGGGTTCCGCAGAGGACCTTCTGTTCTCTCATCAGAAGTCCTCAGCAGAGCTAAGGAAGAAGGAAGGTCCCTTTAGGGGAAATAAAGGGGGAAAAAAATAGATGAGCTGGGGAAAGATAGAAGCGGAAGAAACCAAGGCTTTGTTTTGCAAGTGAGAGGTGTGATTTTTGAGGTCCCTTCCAACCCAAACCATTCTATGATTCTATGATTTCTACCATGTTCTTGCTCTCTGGAATGATGAAAGGAGGGGATGGGGCAGGGAGGGCATTGTAGCAAGGACCAACCGATCAAAGACATGTTGCTCTCCTGTC
>JAVSBS010001229.1:0-10535 GCA_033124195.1 Coracias cyanogaster
ACTGCGAGGTCCAGCCAACTCGGGCGAATCGCCAGAGACCCAGCGCAGCAAAATTCCTTCAGTCCCTTCTGGCCACCCTTTCCGGACTGTGCGGCCGGGCTAGGGAGGGTGGCGGCGGCATCAGCGAGGTGGGCGACTCCCCCCTCAGTTTTTTCCAAACTATAGTCCGGCCCCCGACGGTGTCTGAGGGACAGTGAACTGGCCCCCTGTTTAAAAAGTTTGAGGACCCCTGATTTAAGCAGTTTGTTTTAATTTCTAATCCTTAAAGATACTCAGAAAAAAAAAGTGTGATACCCTCTTGTGGGAGACCGACCCACATATTGGTGAAATGTCTTTTCAAGTCAGCTAAAGAACTACGACTCCCATGAACGCCTGCGGTGGCTGCTGCCGGAATCCAGAAGTCGTGGGGACGCAGCAATATAAAACTTGAGGGAAAAACAAAATGTTCTTTTTTCCTCCTGCGCCACGCTGAAAAATACATCGCTGTGGCCGTTGCCCCGGAGAGTTACCAGGCCGTGCCCTGCCCCCATCGCCACGGTCGTGCACGGTCTCTCTCTCTTTCTCCCCCATGTGTGCGCGCACTGCCAAGTGCTTAGTGGGACCGCTCTTACCGGGTCCGCGTGAGCCACCGCGCCGCCACCGGGTGTGGCGTGCCTCCGGGAAAAGACTCTGGGTGTATAGTCGCTCAAGCTGCTGGAGAAACCACGAGCCAGCCGCCCGCACGAGCCCGTGTCACTGGAACTGAGCCAAGCTGAGCCCCGTCGTTGCCGCCGCCAGAATCATCGAGGTCGCTGCCCGACTCCGCAGGGACCATCGCCGAATGCCCAAAGGGTAGACAACGACATACACACACACGCACCCACACCACACTATTCGCATGCAGGTCATATTTTGACACAATCAGGTTCTTATTTGCCCTATCCCCTCGGTGGTTTTCCAGTTCTCCTCAGGGAAGGGGAGTGGGTGGGTGTGGCATATCATAATATTTCCATAGAGTAGATACGGTTTTATGTGAATATATTTGGTAATAAATTTGTTGAATACTCATCAGTCTCAGTAATTGCTTACGAGCTTGGTGGGGAGGTATCTCGCTTTACCCTCAATCCCCTCCCGCTTTGGGAGGCGGTACAGATGTCTGCGTCCGACCACGATACCTCTCAACTGATCAAACTGTAATTCAAAATATTCAGACAATCTATTAAAGCTCTGATTGAGCCCCACTCTGTCAAGGTTTAGGGTCAGTCCACTAGACCTTGTCATGGACACAGCTGAAACTGCTGATTAAATCTGCATTGTCTCAAACAATTTTAGCTGCAAAGGGACAAGATAAGAGAAGACAAGGGGGATTAAGTAAGAAACAGAAGGGGCCCTGTGAAGACAGGGTGGTGAGCTGCTTCTTCCCCTGTTCCCCTCCTTTGAAGCAGCCAACATTGGAATTCACTTAGGTCAACTTTCAGTCAACTTGTTGGTTGGGAGATTCCACAACCACCAGCAACCCCTGTTGTCCCCACAGATCTATCTGTCTGTCCTGGTTTGGCTAGGACAGGGTTAATTTTCACCTGGAGTTGGGAGGGAGCTATATCCAGGATAGACACCCAAACCAGCCAATAGGCTATTTGATACCATGCTGAAGTCATGCCCAGTCCAAGCCCGGGTTTGTCACACTTGCCTCAACTCGTGGTCTGTATGCTTTATATCTTGTTTTGTACATTGCTTCCTCACTGTTATTGTTACTATTGTTCTTCTGACTGTTCCTTTCACATTGCTATATTAAATACTCCTTATCTCAACCAATGGGGGGTTTGTATTTTTCTCCCTCTCCCCTTCCTGCCTGGGGATGGGGGGGAGGGGGGGGGGGGCACATGGTGCTTGGGTCCCAGCCAGGTCTAAACCACCACAGGCCTTTTGGTGCCCAATGGGGAGCATGGAAATGAGATAAGGATAAAATCTGACCAGAGCATGTTAAAACAATTTGTTAGACACAATTTTCTTTTTTTATATATATATAGGTTGAATAGGGTATGTTCACAATACCAGCCATTTTGTTTGCATGGTGGTGCTGTATTATTCCTTAATCCTTATATCCACTATGTGTTCCCAGTGATGGTGTTTATCATCTCTGAAAAATGGGTCAAGAGTCCTGTGCTGCTTTACTGTATACTGACAGCTTTTATGATTGTGGCACTGCATGTGAGGGTGAACTAGTACCTGTATGTAGCCTGGATGTTTGTTAATGGTCTCACTCTATCTATGGGTGAGATAGGGGAAGGAGACTTTCTCAGCTTTTGAGAATTTTGACTATCCTTGGAACATCCAGGTCAGCATGCTCTCAGTGCTGTGTTTTCCGCATGTCTGCCAAGTCTTCTTTAGGGTTATTGGTTCTTCTCCAATAATATCACCAGACATTTGCCCAGAGGCTGGATAGTTATGAGTGGCAGGGTGTGTTGGAGAGTATGAGCAAGTGCCTAGGCCAGTAGTCACCCCCAATGTTTTGGAATTTCACTCCTGAAAGTCCTGATAAGCTAGTAAAGCATTTAGTAAATGTGTGTTGTCAACCTGGCAATTCCTAGGAAACAAATCACTGCAATGTGTTGGGGACTTGCCCATGCCTACCAAGTCCTCCTCAACACTATTCAGTGCTCTGAAGGGGAAGAAAAGGTCTCTGAATCTAAAAAACCAGACTGACTGGTACTGTAGCTGAGCCAGAGAACCAGCCTATGACAGTAGCAGTAGCCCCTATACAGAAAAAGAAATACACCAAAAATCAGTTTGCATAGTGAGGGATGAAGATGAACCAGGGCCATCATGAGAACAGGCGGAAGAGCCAGAGGTGATCACCCAATCTCTATCCCAGAGTGAGCTGTGAGATACACAGAAGGATTTCAGCCATCTTCCAGGTGAGCAGATTAGCCCCTGGCTGCTCTGATGTTGGGATGGTGGAGCTGATGTTTTGGAATTAGAGGGGAAAGAGGCCAAGCAACTGGGATCCTTGTCTAGGGAAGCAGGTATTGACAATGCAATAGGGAAGCAGGCTCAAGCCCTCAGCCTTTGGAGGCAACTCCTGTCAAGTGTAAGGGAAAGGTACCCCTTCAAGGGGTCATATGTCAGCTAAGCTAAGCGCACCGCCATCACGCTCCAATTCAGCGGCAGTAGCGTCTTGGAAACATGGCTAAGGACAAACAGTGGATGAAGTAGGTGGCTAACTCTGGCAATAAAGGAAGTATCTCTTCTCTCTACATGCCTGTGTTTCAGCTGTGAGGGAACTGTCTTAGGAGGGCCAGCAAATCAAGGAAGACATCCTACTCTCCACCTGTATGGGCCTGTTTCTCAGCTATTAGGAGTAGATGCTACCCTGCGCAAGAGAAAGGCCATGGGAAGGTACACACAATGGGGTACCCTGTGGTTTAACCTATGTTACCATGGAGAAGACACGAGGAACTGGGATGGAAATCTCACTTCAATCCTAGCTGCACAAGTACAGGAGTCGCAAGGGAAAATGATAATGAAAGGGGAGTCTCCCAAGTTGCTCCAGTTCCAGTCAGAAATCCCCTGGACAGAATAGAAGGGCCGCTCTTACAGCTGACCCTTTTGAGGGGAGCTCTAAATCATTTTTAGAAGTGTGTGACTCTGATCAGGATTACAGGGACCCTGCCTCCAACCAGGTGGAGGAAAGGGATAATCGGATTTACTGGACTATGTGGATCCCATGGCCTGGCACATCAGACCCACAAGAATATAAGGCTTTGTTAGATCCTAGCATACAGTGCATCCTGATGCCATCAACCTATAGAGGGGGCAAACCCATCTGTATTTCTGGGGTGACAGGGGGATCCCAACAGCTGACCCTGCTAGAAGCTGAAGTAACTCTAACTGGGAAGAACTGGCACGTTTATGCCAGTTGTGACCTGCCCAGACATCCCGTTCATCCTGGGCATAGACTATCTTAGAAGAGGGCATTTCAAGGACCTGAAAGGGCACCAGTGGGCCTTTGGTATAGCTGCCCTGGAGGAAATTGAACAATTGCCCACTTTACTCAGTATCTCAGAAGACCCTTCATTGGTGGGGTTGCTGAGGGTTGAAGCGCAGTAGCTGCTAATTGCTACCATGACAGTGCACCAACAGCAATATTGCACCAACCAAGATTCCCTGGTCTCCATCCAGCAGCTGATCCCTCAACTAGAAAGCCAGAAGGTGATTAGCAAAACTCATTCACCCTTCAACAGCCCCACATGACCAGTGTGAAAGTCTAATGGTGAATGGAGACTAACAATGGACTACTGTGGCCTGAATGAAGTTACACCAGTGATGAGTGCTGCAGTGATGGACATGCTCCAATACAAACTTGAGTCAAAAGCAGACAAGTGGTACACCACAATCAATATCGCTAATGAGTTTCTCTATTCCTATAACACCAGAGTGCAGGCCACAGCTTCTGTTCACTTGGAGGAGCATCCAGTACACCTGGAACTGAAGGGGTGGAAACACAGCTCCACCATTTGCCATGAACTGATCCATACTGCACTGGAGAAAGGTGGGGCTTCAGAACACCTGCAGTACATTGATAACATCATTGTATGGGGGGATGCAGCAGAAGTAGTATTTGAGAAAGGAAGGAAAATAATTGAAAACTATCCAAAGGCCAGTTTTGCCATAAAACAAACTGTGGTTAAGAAACCTGCACAGGACATTCAATTAAGAATAAAATGGCAAGATGGGCATCACCACATCCCAATGGAGGTGATGATTGACAAAACAGCAGCTATAGCCCCACCAACCAATAAAAGGGACACTGAGGCTTTCTTGGGTGCCGATTCATAAAAACAAGTTTAGCAAACTGATGGTAGCAGCTTGACATTCTCCTGCAAAAAAGGGTTCTCAGCAAGATATCATCTTCATACTGTAGTAACGTGACAGAAGGATTCTTACCCTGCCAATCTTCCAATTCCCTTGCCAGTACATTACCAAATAGTGTAGGGCTGTTTTTGAATCCCTGGTGCAGCATTGTCAAGGACAGCTGAATTTTTCTTCCTGTTGTTGGGCTTTCCCATTCAAAGGCAACCAGTTTATTACTCTCCTTTTCCAATGGTATGCAAAAGAAGGCATCCATTAAATCCAGTACTGTAAAATAAACATTATTGTCAAGCAGGGAGAACAACAGCATATATGGATTCAGAACCACTGAATGTACATCAGTCAACCACAATTCAGTTAATTTCCCTCAGGTCCTATACCAACCTATATTCATACATGTGAGGGTTCTTAACTGGCAGGATCAGAGTGTTATATTTAGATTGAAACTCTCACCAAAGTCCATACTGAATAAAGTAATTTAGCAGTGGTTCTAGGCCCAGTCAGGCTTCCAGCTTAATAGGGTATTGTCTTTTTCTTACCAGCTGGGATCCTGGCTTTAAAGCAGCTTTTACCAGAGTTGCTCTTTTTGCTCTTCCATTTTGTTTAGTTGTCCACACTGTAGGTATTATAGCATTCAGGATTTCCTCACAAACATTGATGTTGTCTAGTTGCTTTTCAGTCAATACTTGCCTGAGCACACAGGCCAACACTGAACTCAGCAGCATCCCCTCAGAAGGATTCTTTCAGACAGTCCTGCCATAGGTTCCTGTGAGTCCAGCTCCTCCACTGCCCACTGTGGTGCCAGCATCGCCTGCTGGACACAAGAGACAGAGATGACTCCCTCAGTTGCCCTTCACAGAGAAAAACACCACCAAGACAGCTCAGCAAGATGCAACTAACCCCAACAGAAGCCACACCCAACAAGAAGCTCTTCTGACTGATCAGCTCCTGGCTGATATAATCCTGGCCTTGCCCACCACCCCAACCACAACCACCTGGGTGAGGGCAGAGCCACAAAGACACAGATGGGCCAGGTTCTGCCTCTGGAACCTGAAGCCAATAGGAAAACCAAAACATTCTGCTAGGTTGTGACTCATTCACAGGTCAACCCCAACTTGGGGTCCACAACTCAGGCCCCAGAACTTCATTATCATACTTGCTTGCAGCTTGCGGTCCTTATGCTTTTTTCCTCTTTACCCACCCTTTGGTTATTGTAGACCTTATAAGCTATCTCAATCAGCTGAGAGATAGGCATTCTCCCAGAACCCTCTTTTTTCTGCAACTTTCTTTGTATATCTGGGGCAGACTGCAAGATGAAAAGCATATTGAAAAACTTAAGATTTTCTTTATCCTTTGGATCTTTGTCCATCCATTTCCTGACTGCCTCGCATATCTTCTCATAGAAGGCAGAAGGATTCTCAGTAGGCTGTTGCCTTACATCATATAGCTTAGAAATGTTCCTTTGCTTAGGTACCCTATGCCATATTCCATATAAAATTACTTGCTGATATTGCTTAATAATAGCCCTCCTGGCATCTATATTTGGGTCCCATTCAAGAGCAGTTCTTGGCATAAACCGGGCTGGAGCATCATCTACATTTAACCTCTGATTTTCCTGCCCCACCCTTTCCAAAACTGCTTCTCCTCAGGGGAGAAAAGAACGTTTAGCAATGTCTGTACATCCCCCCACATTGGATTATGATTCTCTATGATAGCCTCTACCATTCGATACATTTTCTCAGGATTCTCCCGATAAGACCCCACATCCTTCTTCCTATTACTTAGGTCAGATGTAGTGAAGGGGATATGCACTTGTCGCGGTCCAGGCGCAAGCGTCCGTGCCGCCTCCCAAAAGGGAAGGGGATCGAGGGCAGTGGGTCGGTTTCCCACATCACTAAAACCGGGCTGTCAGCTCCTACAGCCTCTTTAAGAGGGGCTTGAATTACAGGATCATGGTAATGAGCAGCTATAGGGGAGGGCAGAGGGGATAAAACCTCATTTCCCCTACCAGCAGATGGGGGACATGACGCACTATCCAGAGGGGGGTTCTGGTTCTGGAGGGGCAGTCAATTATCTTGTGGGGATGGTTGGTTATCATTTCTTCCCTGCCTCCCTCTTCCTGACTGACCAACTAACAACTGTACATCCTCCAGCTTTTCTGGTTCCTCTCTTGTACTTTCTATGTCCCTTCTCAAACAACCTCTCCCAGTTTTACATCCAGAGCAACATTCCATCCTCTCCTTATTCATCCCACTTTCCGCCAAAGCAATAATACCAGTAACATCATTATCTATTAGTTTACATTTCTTTCTAATATCATGAGAATTCTGCAATGTAAAAAACAAATCCACATACAGTACCTCATCCCATTTTTCTGTCCATCTACAAAATGACATTAGTTATATTGTAACACAGAGTTCCATTTTCCAACCATTTCTCCCCCTCACCTAGATTATACAGTGGCCACCATTGTCAACAGTATTTCTGTAATTTCTTTTTTGTCAGGGGATTCCCACCAAATTTATTCCAGTTTTTAAGGCTGCATCCTAAAGGAGTGCAAGGAGAAATCTTGGTAGAGGAATTTGAACCCATATTGCTTTCTAGGAAGTGAAGTGATGATCGGCAATAACGACTAACTATTACAAATTGAGAAATTCCTGCGTAAACATTGGGTAAAAGAGAGAAAAAATAAAGCTATTCATTTTTAGTTAATTAGGTTTTAGGAAATTTTATGCTTGGAGCTTTTAACGCTTATCGAACTATTTAGTCTGTTCTTTTGAGGAACAAATCCAGCCCAGAAGATATGCTACATCTCCTGACAAACAATGGAGTTTGGCAACTCAAAGAAAACACCTGAAGAAAGAAGTGGACAAATTGACGACAAGAAAGCTGAGTGGGCCAAAACGATGAGTGCATGCGTTAAAATTTGCCAGTGAAGAAGGGTCACTGAAAGGACACGTGAAGAAGACAATGGAACGACCACCTGAGGAAACAAACGACCACCATAAAGACTGTTATGTTCCAAAACGGACACTAGATGGCAGTAAAAGACCGTAAGAGAGCAATTAGCTAGCTCGAAAATCCTAGGTGGACTTATGATAATGATGCCGGGAAATAGGCAGGGAAGCGGGAATCTTTGTAAATAAAAGCTGATCAATGCAGCTCGGTCGGTGAGAACCCTCATGCTGAAAATCCCCAGGGTGACTCCGGCGCTGCTAATAAAGAATTCCTGCTGTAAGTCAGGCAGAAGATCAGCATTGTCTCAACCTTGTCATCAGGGACATGGACAATAAGATACCCTGAAAACTTAGGCTAACTTCTTGACATGAGTCTGCAGTGGCCTTTGGTGAGAGGTGGTTGCTGATCTCTAGAGCGGAAAGTGGTTGCCATGGATGCGGCCTGCTCTGCCTAACAGAACATTCAAACCCTCCCGAAATAGGGAACAGGGTGCTATGAAGGTAGCACAGCTGGTCCCCTGTTATCAGGGATGAGGTAACCAACAATTGTTTAGACCCAGCCGAGCATGTTTTTGATGAAGGCAACCATGCAGCCGCTTGTGGGAAACTACAGAATATACAATTTCACAAGGCCCCTTTGATCATGTGCAAGTTTGGGTAAAATCAAGGGAGCTGTGAGAAAGAATGTGGGACGGCACAAGGTATCCGTGAGAAGAATGTGGAGCGGTTGAGAAGTCAAGGATCGTTGCCACAGCTGCACGTTGTAAATAACAGAAAGAAGACTGACCACCTCTTGCAAGGAAGATAACGACAAAATTAGAACTAACCCATTAGAGAGCTGTCTAACTGGGCTATATCAAAACAATTGTAGATCATGAGACTAACAGCACGTAAGAGTATATATAGTAGCTAGCTGCGTGAATAAACAATTCTGTTTGCACCATCATTCGGGGTCCGTGCCTTCAGGCACCACAAATGGCGCCCGTATTGGGATTACGAACATTGATATATGAAGATTGATACGTTTTGACTGAAGTAACGACATGGTGGCAAGTATAGGTGGTGCACCCCTGCAGCCGAACTGGTTGGGTATCGTCACCGAGGGGCTCCGCTAATCATCATCAACTGCAGGACAGTACGTTGAGCAGCTAGGGAAGTTTTGATTTAAAGAAATTGGGCAATCTGCAACTAAGTCTCATCAAATGCAAAAAGAAATATTACTTAAGAATGAGGGTTTAAGCTTTCCCCTTTGCAGTTACTGAAGCTACTTGTTTGGGTGCAGGAGTCATGTCCGTGGTTTGCAGAGACTGTCATTTATGATTCCCAAGCCTGGCAAACAGTCAGACAATGTTTACAGCAGCAGTGACAGACAGAGCAGGAAGACTTTGATCCTGATTTGTTAATTACTTGGAGAGTGGTCTATACCTCTATGAGGGCGATGCTTCTTGCTGAGCAAGCTGTTGCTGATACCGATACTGATAAGGTTGTTCCAACCGCTTCTGCACAAACTGCAGAGACTGTTGGACCTGCAGAACATAAGACCGAGTCAACACAGAAGGCAGAGCTTGTTTAAGATGCTTTAACTAAAGACGCATCACCTCAGTCCTTCAATGCTGATAATTCTGACGCTGATCCTGATGATTCTTTCAATACGGGACCAGTAAACCTGGAAGATGAGTCAGATTTGTATCCTCAGCTCACACCGGTGAAAGCCATGATAGCTACAGATCTGCTTGCGGAGCAAATACTGACACAGGTCTGGAAGGGCACTCTGCCCTCCATTTCTCGGCAATCTATTGTTAAGCCTCCTCCATTTGCTCCCCCACTGCTGTTAACTTCGGCACCTCCTCCTCCTCCTGCTGCTAGTTTTGGAAATGCTGATTGCAAAACAGACGTTACATCCACTTTGACAAACTGCTTAGAAGAATGTCACCGAGAAGCCTTATGGACTGGAAATGTGCAAATGTTGCAAGCTTTGCTAGTTGTGTATACACCAAAAAAACTACCTGAACATGCTCAGTTATCTTATGATGTGGTAAAGGAAATACGCCGATTGATAAAGGACTTTGGTCTACAGTCATCGTATACGATTAACCTCATTCAGGCTATCAGAGAATCTTTTGTTATGACTCTGAGTGATTGTCGTTCTCTGTTATGTTTGGTTCTGCCTGCATCTCAATTTGCTGTGTGGAATTCTGAGTATTGCAATCTTTGTACTGCACAGGTCATGGACAATTTATCACAGTGGACAAGTGTATGTATGGATCATTTGTTGGGGGAGGGTCAATACGCGTCTTAGCTCAAGTTCGAATGCCTGCAGAAGTGCTTACAACAATTATTAGGTTCCATTAACTGGGTTCACCCGCTTTTAGGCATCACTGCTGAAGAACTGTCATTGGTTTTCCAGCTTTTAAATGATGATCCAGACCTTTCATCAGCAAGACAGTTGACTCAGCCTGCTAAGAATGCATTGCATCTTGTAGCTACAAAAACAGGAAAAGGTTTCTCCTCTCGTTTACATTTAAATTTACCTGTTCGACTGTTTCTTATTTTAAATGTTTTTCAGCCTTATGGGTTAGTAGGTCAAATGCAGAATTTAACTTTAATTACTCTTGGATGGATTTTTTTGCTGCATTCCTTTTCCAAGACCCTTGTTACTCATGTTGAAATGCTTTGTCGTCTCTTGTCCACAGGGCGGCTGCGTAGCCAAGAACTTCTAGGTCGAGA
>JAVSBS010001231.1:0-28032 GCA_033124195.1 Coracias cyanogaster
TCTGGAGAGATTCCAAAGGCGCCTGGACACGCTCCTGGGCCCCCTGCTCTGGGTGAGCTGCTGGAGCAGGGGGTTGGCCAAGGTGATCTCCAGAGGTCCCTTCCAACCCCACCATGCTGGGGTTCTGGGATTCTGTGATGGAGATTGCAGCGTGGGCTGAGCAGGGGGAGCAGAGCCATGGGGGTGTGAGGGTGAGTGTTGTCAGCATTCCAGGGTGGAAGTGGAGCTTGGGCTCCATGTCAGGCAGCGTGGGTCATGGGGTGGTGACCGGGAGTGCGGCATCAGGCATCACGTGGTGGGTTTGGGATCACCTTAATAAATAGGATGAAAAAAATGGAATTTTCCCCTTTTTAAAAAATACTGAACATTGAGGCCAATAGATTCTTTGAGAGCAGAAATGAAGAACCAGCTAAGGTGTTGTCAGATCAGTGCAGCGCACTGATGAGCACGATTTGCAGGCATGTTCTTATTCCATCGTCTCTGACTTCACTGGAGGTCTCAAACGTGGGAGATGATTAACATAATGACAGTGTTTGAGGAACAACTTAGAAGTACTTCAGAAAATTACGCACAAGTGACTTCAAATTTCAGGAAAAGCCTTTGCTATGGTGGCGGGTTTGAATGGACACCCTGTGCAGTAGAGTGGGGAGCAGCAGCAGCATCCACGCGGCCAAGCTGCAGCCTGGGGTGGGGTATGTAATTTACTCTTTTTTTGGCTTAAGGTAAAAAGAAAGCTACGAATACATGGAGGGGTGTATTTGAGAACCTGAGAAGGCTGTATGCTGAATAAACATAATTTTCTTTTGTGGAGCCAGCCTCTGGGGAAGCAGCGCTTTCAAGGTGGAACTCCATGAGCACGTTATACCAGCTGGGAGGGACAAGCTCTGCTGTGGTGGAGAGTGGGGGGTTGTTCTGGGGCACTGCCCCACCACTCGTTGGTACCGCTTTGAAGCATAACTGCAGTTACAGAAAGAAGAGAGCAGGAGGCTGCTCCAGGGTCAAGGAGTGCTGGGGTGCAACCAAGGTCACCATGGGGCAAGGAGACCCTTCCCCGGACCTCCGAGGATGAGGAGCGTGGGACGGGGCTCAGCAAACCTAATCTGGCCTGAAATAGGAATGAGGCAAACAGGGAGAGAAGCCTGAGCTTGTTGTGATCAGAAAGAGGCAATCACCAGGGGAATTGACTTCTCTGATGAACTATGTTAAGTGAAAAGATTAAAGTGATTTGAAATTAACTCTATAAAATTAAGACCCGCGTTCTACATGGCCCAGCTGGGAGGGACAAGAATTGGGAGCAATAGACAATTTAGGATTTATTTTTTTTATTATTCAATCACGGAGATTAGTTGACCAGGGAGAGAGATTACAGCCGTGGGTGTTCACAAGCCATCTGGATGGGCCTCCCCATGGAAGGGAGGAAAAACATGAAGACGTCTCTAAGCAGGGATTTCTGTGCCCTTAGATGCTGAGACTGGCCAAATATGTCGATACACGGAATTACAGAGGAATTGAGGTTGGAAGGGACATCTGGAGATTTCTAGCACAACTGGTTACTCAGAGCAGGGCCAACTGTATGAGGTTGCTTTGCATGTCTCCAAGGTTAGAGGTCCCACAGCACCCTTGGGCCCACGTCCCAGCCTTTGTTTCTGGGGTGAAGGAGATTTCTGTGTATCTCATTGTCATTTCTTGTGCTTCAGCTTGTGTCCATTGCCTCGTCCCATCACTGTGCACATCCCAGAGTCTTTCTTCTGTACAGCAGTGGGGAAGTGTCCACCATCTCTCTTGAGTCTCTTGGGAGACCTCCTTGTGGCCTTGCGGGACTTCAAGGGGCCTGTCAGAAAGCTGGGGACAGAGTTTTGAGCAGGGCCTGTTGGGACAGGACAAGGGGGGATGGTTTTAAACTAAAAGGGAGATTTTGACTAAGAGAGAAGGGAGACTTTTTTTTTCACTGAGGGTGGTGAGAGCCCGGCCCAGGTTGCCCAGAGAGGTGGTCACTGCCCCATCCCTGGCACCATTGCAGGTGAGGTTGGCTGGGGCTCTGAGCAACCTGCTCGAGTTGCAGATGTCCCTGCTCAGTGCAGGGATGTTGGTCTAGATGAGCTTTAAAGGTCCTTTACAACCCAAACCATTCAAGGATTCTATGATTCTGTCAGTCCAGCTACAAAAAAATTGAACACCCATCCTGTCTCAGCTCATCTTAGAAGGCATTGCTCCTGCCTTCTTGGTTTTCAAAGTTCCTAATTACTTTCAAATCGAAAGTAAGTGTAACTCCCAGGAAGCAGAAGATGAAGAGCAATGTCAGCAGCACCAGGGAGATGTGATAGTGGCACCTTTCTTAGATCAGGGATTGTGTGTTAGCAGTAATGTGATATGACACTTAATCACCTGGAGCATCCCTGCGGCAGATCTACCTAGCCTTCCTGAAGTGTGACAGCCTAGGCCAGGTTCTACCATAACATAGACAAAACAGTCTTGTTTTCAAGCAAAGTTAAGGCAAAACTCTGATGGGAGCTGATGAATCTTCCGCTGTGCTCTGCTTGACAAGTGCGTGGGATGTGGTTACCTATGGCTGGGCTCAACCTGGAGATGTTTCCGGTACAGTGGTCTTGTCTGTATAGATGAGATTGTATTCTTCAGGTATTCCTCCTGCTAATTCCTTCTCCTATTAGCATTGTTACTCTTCACTGCTAATTAGCAGAAAAGGGCACTTGTCACTCCCAGCGATATGCAGCCTCTTTTAAACAAAAAGGTCTCTTTTTTTTCAAACAAGTTGTATGATGCAAATCCCTCAAGAGCACATTTATTTGCCAATATGCAGGCAGTCAATATCGAGGATAGTTCCATTCTACGTGGTAGTTTGTACTCAAAAATAGCTCTCAGCCCACGTTTATCCCATGGTTTGTTTGGTTCTTCCCTTGCCCTGAGCTCAGGATGGGGACACAGTTGGTCTGCGTGTCCCTGTTCAGAAGGGACAGTCCAGCATCTCGCATTCCGCACATCACAGCTGTTGGCTCGCCTCCAACACGTCTGAGTCAACGGCCAACTGAGGTTGACGCGAGTATATGTATATTAATTAACATGTATACCCTACTTGCAAGAGGACAATCTGTTTTCACTGTTGGGAAGCTGTCAGCCATTAACACGAACAGCAACGGGGCGTAGGAGATCTGTATCTGTGCTCTGTTTAAAGAACAGGGAACGCTCCAGTATCGTGGATGGAAGCATGGTGAATTCTGGTAATATGCTGATGTTTCATTAGCATTCCCCATTTTCATGTAAATTAATTTCTTTGAGGAAAATCTAATCCATACCTGGTGCTAATTGCCAGTGATAATGATGAGCTGGGACCCGGTAGAGATTCATTATCGAGGCAGACTGTCTACTGAAGTCTTTGAGACTGGAGCGCTTCTGGAAGTAAGTTACACGTCAGCAGAGCTCCAGGTTCCTGGAGTTAGAGCAGGAGCAGAGCTGTGAAGTGCACCAGCTACATAACAAGAGACGTGGTCTCCTCTGGCCTAACAGCCTTTAAAACCAAGGAAGATTGGGTTTCCTCTTCTAAAATAACCATGAAACTTTTATTGATCATTTTATCTAAATTATGGATGAGGCGTTTGCCAGCTACATTATTCTTGCGCAGCAGAGCAGTGCCAAAGACAACTTTACTGTCTAAGGCTCAGATGCGGGGGGCCCATCTTCTCACGGAGGGGTTGCAGAAGTACACGCTATCAATGCTGAATTCATTTGGCACTGGTGGTTCATTCTTGTGTTGAAAATGAGAAATGAGCTACTGGCCTTGAATTTGTGAGAAAACTCATCAAGCAAAATTACCAGGTTTGCTGAAAGCTTGAGTAAAACTCCTGTAAGGCTTCGAGGGGTTGACATGATATGAACCAGCAGTGGAGAGCATCAAAATCTCCATCTCTGTCTTAGGAGCTCTGCTGCTATTTGAAATTGGAGCAAGTAATGGATAAAGCTGAAGTATATCACAAAATAATACATGTAATTACTTTGCAACCTGTTTCATGATGTTGGTTTTTTTTTTCCCTGGCTGCATTTTACCTCTCTTCAGCATTTAATAGCATACCACAGTTTATTGAATATTTGCAGTCTAGCCTTGAAGGATAATGAGTTTTATCCTGCCATGTGTTGAACACCTTCGTGTCCAAGAGAAGTTAATGGGAACTGAAGATTATCAGCATTTTGTAGGATCAGTCCTTGACTGAACAGACAGCTCTGACTCCTGCATGGAACACGGTGAAACAGCTGAATTAGGGCTTCGGAATAATACTGCAAAGCACTGGAGTTACACAGGAGATTCTTAAATGACAGTCCTGAAAATACCTTGGCGTAAAATAGTTTCTCTGGTTTTGTCAGTAAAGCGTGTAGCGAACACAATGAAAAATATTTTCATTCAGCTGCACTTCCAGGCGTTATACTCTCAAAATATCCAGAATCGTTGGTCCGTCCTTAAGCAAGTATTTCTGAAAAGCAGGACACCTGAAAAATTAATAGTGGCCTCTGATGGATAATTCTTCCTGGCTGTTGGCCACACCACGGGAAAATGCGCACGGAGTGTGGGGGGCAGAGTGGGGTGCTGGGTGCCGAGGCGGGGTGATGCCGGCGGATCTCCATTCCCTGCCTGACAGGGCAAAAACAGCAGAGGTTTTTCAGCAATCCCAGAAAATCAGCCTCGGACTTATCTTCCAAATGTGTATTTTAGCAGGGGATGCATTGAGGATCAGGTTTGTTATAGATTCTGTTTTTTTCTGTGCGCAGTTGATTATGATTCACGTTAATGTATTTTGTTGACTCTAAGTTACTCAAAAAAATGACACAGGTGCTGGATAAGAGTAGTTTATACTACCAGCAATGCCTGGTCATTTAAACCTCTGGAGAATATCCATTAGCTTAAACTGGTCTCAGAATAACTCGGTTAGAATATTGGATTGTAATCTTTACTGCAAGAGAATATGCACTTCATACATCCACTTTTTTTTTTTTTAAGTGAATAAATGTGGAAAGGCCTTTTCTTTATGCACTGGAACACAGTTCAATATAAAAATCTCATAAGCCGAGTACACGTAGTTACATCCTAGTTACAGAATTTGCATATAAATAGCGATGTTTTTGTCAACATGCCTGATGGAGAACATGTTATCAGTTGATATGTCCCTAATCTGTCAGTGTTGCCAAAGTATTGCAGGATACTTTGCTTTGTATTCAGCTGCAAATATTTGCAGTTTTTACTGACAGAAGCGTGTACCATTGCTCACGAAACAGCTACTGGCTGGTTTTATTTATTTTTGTTTGCAAAGAGATTTAATCTGAAGGTCGTAATTAGGGAAGATGGTACCTCCATCCGCATACTGGAAAATTCTCAGAAGTCATAAAACTTGAATAAGAATCACTTCATCCATGAGAAAAGCCAAGTTTAGCCCAGGAGATTTAAGAAGTTGGAGAGAATGTCACTGTTTGGTTTTTTTTTTAAAAAAAAAAAGAAACCTTAATGGGATCAAGTTGCGGTGCCTCAGCAGTGAAGTCATACAGACTGCAAGGGTAGAATAAAATCAATCAGTGGTATTTCTGTTTACAGTAATAGCTGGAGCTGGAGCCACAGTTTCAGCTGGTCTAATAGCTGTCTGCCTGGAGTCGGGTCTGCAAGCACGTGCTCACAGGGATGCAGGAGCCACTGGAGCATCCTTGGCCAAGCACGTGCTCACAGGGATGCAGGAGCCGCTGGAGCATCTCTGACCAAGTCTACAGCCCTCGGACCAGCAGCCAGCCCGTTCCCAGGGGGTCTGGGCTGACAAGGTCTTGGCCAACAGGGTTTCTGACCCGTTCTCCATTTTTCTTTCAGGCCCTGCTGCAAAAAAGAAGTACGTCAGTTATAACAACCTGGTTATCTAGTCCGTTTTGCCACGTGGGGCAGAGGACGGGTGAGGATTTCCATCCGCGGCCGGCGCAGACCTCCTCCCGAGGTGCCCTCCTCGGCGGGGGCGAGGGCACGGCGATGCTGTGGGAGAGCACACCAGGAGCCCTGCGCTCCCAACGGCTGCTCCCCCAAATACCCCCCATCGCTCTCGGCTTCGTACGTGGCTGGCGCTGCCGTTGGTTGTGGCCTTGGACCTGCTCCGGCCGCCGGAGCCACCGTGCCCGGCACGGGAGGACCCGCTCCCCAGGGCGGGCTGCCTTCAGCTACAAGGACTTTAAGGGGCTAATTCTGTCTTTCTATGTACTTCCAGACTGCAAGTTTTTGAACTTTCTGTACAGTTTGTGAGGATTTTTGCATATTGCCATCCATGTTGTTTCGAGTTCACTGTTTGTTTTTTGAATGCACAGTTTCATTGAGGCCCTGTTCTTTCAGACTTAGCACATTCAAAAAAAAAAACCAAACCCACTGAGGATTAAAAAGACCTATGTACATGACTTGTATGATTACTAGTGTATCACTGCAATCCATAGACGTTATTTTTTTTAACTAAACAAACAAAAAAAGAATTTAAAGACCAAAAACTGTGCTGGCGAAGTTAGTCCCCCCACCCCTTCACAACTCTGATGGGCTGCAGAGGAAGCAGAAAGGATTTTTGCTGAGTTTTAGTAGAGGTCTTGATATTTGGAATGCATGCCAGTAATGTATTTTATGGTACATGTTAATAATTTATGTTCGATATTTGTATTTGTGTTCTATTTTGTTATTTAATTTAAGGTATATGACTATTTTGCAATAATTTCAATAATTCTGATGATATTTGGAGGAAAGAATATGGCTTTTACATGTCTTGAGGTTTTTTTCTTTGTTGATGCCCCACCATGATTGACCAGTGTGATAAGGACTTTAAAAAGCATGTATGTTTTATACTGTTTGTAATAAGTAATTTCGTTAATCTTGCTGCTTATGTGCCAATTTAGTGAAACCGATCTTTGCCGCAAACTCCTCCCTTCCTTTCCATTCTCTCGATCCTGTGATATTATCCAAGAATGTATCAATAAAGGATTTTGGTTAACTTTTTTTTATTTACTCCAATAAATATATTTTTTCAGTTGCTCCCTCCCCCTCCCCCCTTGTGACTAAAGTTTCTTTCATGATGTTGTCAGACGTGGACACTCAAAAACCCAACGAGGTGCTTCAGGCTTTGTGCGGGTCTGGAAAAGGTCTTGGGGGAGCTGGTAGCTAATTGCAAGGGAAAAAAAGAAGTGCCTTTTTTAGCACTGCGGTCTGTAACGACCCCCAAAGCCAAGTTACAGTCATGCAGAGAAAGCCCTTCTGTCTGGGTTTGATGGCCTCCAAAGCTCTCTTCAACTGTTGGGTCTTCTTCAAGGAGGTTGAAGGATATGATGTTCAACAGTACACAGCAGAACATGATTAAATGAGCAGCTAATCAAAGTCAATCTTTCAGACAACTGTTGAATGAGCTGGAGGGGGCAAAAAGGGAAAAGTTTAGGCAAGAGGTGAGAGGAAACTCATTCAATTGCAGCCCAGCACCTGCGTGCCGCCTTCAGCAGAGTCACGGCGTCTTGGGCGCGACGTGACGATCGCTTTGGAAAGCATTTAGCCTCCCATTTACTCTAGACAACTTGATCAATTATACTGATGAAGTTAATCAGCATCAAAAGAAAATTTGACAGCTGCAGCATGGGCCACAGTGCATAGTGATGAAGGTCTCCATGTCAGGCCTTGATTGACTCTTCATGCCTGCAAGCATGGGGCTGGAGAGACGCTTGCAAGGCCTTCTCGTCGTCATAGATCTAATAACGAATTACAGCAGACAAAAGATGAAGTTCCAGGCATTGTTAGCAAGGAACAAATTATCAGCCTGACAAATGATGAAGGCAGAAACTCTGTGACATTATTCTTTTTCTCTACATGAGGACAGAGCTCTTTACACTGCCCATAAACAGCCAGCGTTGGGCTGAATGAGTATGTTACCCTCAAACAGTGATTCTTGCTCAAAGACCCTGATTTCTTTTCTGAACAGGCAAAAAAAGAGATTTGTTGGTTTGTTTGACACTGTTTTTTTGGAGAAGGGAGAAGGAGGTGGAAGGAGAAAAGGTGATACAGGGAGGGAGTGTTGTGAGGTTTGGGTTTTTTTCATTTCTTCTCCCAGCTCATAGAATCATTAAGTTTGTAAAAGACCTCTAAGATCAAGTCCAACTATCGACCCAACACTACCATGACCACTAGACCATGTCCTGAAGTATCACGTCTACACGTTTTTTGAACACCTCCAGGGATGGTGCATTAGATCTGACAGGGAGAAAAACCTGAGCCTTTCATTTTTCTACTAATTTTATTTTTTATAGGTGTGTGTGGGTACACACACGCACACAAGGTGTGTGTAGGAACCACAAACCTCCAGTTCATGCTGTGCCTCGCTGGTTAAAGGGCAGGGGATGATGTTTTACCATCTGACTGCTGTTGGGACCGAATTTCCTCTGAACATTCACAGACTCAACATCAAAGTTCTCTACTCATTTACTTCAGGGTAACACAAAGTCAGTCTTAAATGATTTATCCATCCTGAATGGCTTTCTAGTTTGATCACTGCCTGAAAAACTAAGTAAATCGAGGTAGCATGAAAAGCCTGGAAATATTTTCATATATCAAAGTAGTGCATGGCATATGCTCGCTTTGATTTGTGTCATTCACCAGTGTCTTCCACAGCCAGATCACTGGTGAAGCCGGCGCAGGCAAGGTCCTGTGGTGTCCCTTCCTCTACTGGGACAACTGAAAGTTCAACCAGCCTGTGACCAGCTTCTCCAGCCACACAGTGGCTCCTACAGAAAGGAGGTAGACCTACACTCATACATCTGTATTATATTTAACTGTGTGATGAAGTACGTTAATGGCTTGCTCTATAGATGTGTCTCCATACATAGATACCCGCTTTATGTTACATATATATAACATATAATTTATAATCAATACACAATCATGCTTGTGTTAAAATATTTATGGATGAATTTTGATATTTCATAATAGAAATGCCTTAGTAAATTTTTGAACCACCTCTACCTCTCTACAGCTACGTACTAGAACTCTGAAGTGAGTCACCGAGGAGCCCAGAAGGCCCTGACTGAACAGCTTGTACAAGGTGAAGATGTTGCCTTGTAGACTGTTGATCATTTCTTTTCTTCCACGAGCTACACCATGCTATTACACCCACACAGCACATTTCCAAACAAAGCAAAATGAGCCCTTAGCTCCACTTAGAGCCCTTTATTTTACAATTGGCTGTACTTAGCATCAGTGCTGCCTTACTGTTGTTTTCATAACATCTTCAACTTATTACTCATTGACTGCACGCTGGTATTACGAGGCTGGGTTTGGTCCTTGTCCTGTGTTACCAAGCCTGAGAATGGAGCAGCTGCAGATGGAGCTGGCCCTTTGCACTGAAGAGAACAGGTTTTATGTCAGGGTAATGGTAGCTGTCAGTGATGGGCTGTTTCATGAGCAGAAGGGCTGTTTGGACAAGGAAAGCTTGTGGGATTTTCCCCCCCCAGAAAAAAAAAAAAAACCAAACCATGAGCTTGTGTTAGTAGGTGCTGCAAAAAAAAGAAAACCCAAGTTGGCTCTATCATGGAGACCCTGGCTTGTACAGAGCAGAGAGAGGATTACCTGAGCTAAGTGTGTGTGGAGTAAGAGGTGGCCATGGGCTCTGCAGCTCCATGGAAAGCCATCCTTCAGCTGGAAGAGCTTCAGCCAGGTCCTGGGATTAACCTCCCCGAGGTGCTGCCAGCGTTAACCTCCCCGAGGTGCTGCCAGCGTGGGGATGCAGAGCAGCTCCTCACACGTGCTCCCGCTCCGCCTCTGGTGTGCAATCTACAGCACATGCTCCGGAGAATAAATTCTTCACTCCTCATCATGATGAGCATACTGTGGAAAATGCCTCTGTGATTACGCAAGGAAAAAAAGTCATGAAGAATGGGAGTGAGATTTTTTTTGTTGCCATTTATTATTTAGCCTGAATTATACCCAAATTGTTTTGGTATGTTAATGCCAAGTTTATTGTTCATAAATATCATTGCAGAGTTAAGCTTTCTGGGCATGCTGTATGATAGATAATGACATTTATTTAAGATGAATCAGAGCTTAGTCTTCATTTGTGACATTAATTGCCTTTATATATAATTAAATGTACTATAATGCTTCCATATACAGAATCTGTGCATCCATGAAAGTGCTAATCAAACATATTTATTAATTTCTAAGAGGGCTTTTTCTAAAGGCTTTGATACACTTGAGTGTTTTTTGGTAAACAGTCTTTTTTTTTAGAACATGTTTAGCAAAATATTTTGATAATTGCTTTTTGTGCTATAGGCATGGTTAATATTATTTATAACAAATTAATAAAAGCCGAGGGGTGAGATGCTGCTGCCATCCAGCTCGGCGGATGCTTTGCCTGTGACTCCCACAGAGATGGGTTTCCACCACCAGCTCTTGGCGTCCCGGCCTTTCCCAAAACAACTTCAAACAGATTTTGAGCGTGTTGAGGGTGGGCTGTGTGTGGTGCTACAAAAGCTGGAGTCCCCGAAGAGGTGGGCTGTGCCCTGTGGGCTTGTTTCTACTAGTTATCATTCACCTTCAGCCCACGCCACAGAGGAGATGGATTTGAACTCCCACCTCCCGAATCTGGGGCTGCCAACTGCAATTCCTGACTTTGTTGTGAGCTTGCCAATCATCACGGCTTTATTTAATATTTATGGAGGGAAAGAAGAAAGGGTTATGGAGGTGGGGGGCAAGGGAGAGGGTTGCTGTGTCTGAAGTGGTTATTTTAGTCCCATGGGAGCCTGCCGGAGCCCTCCGCTCCCTGAGAGGGACACGGGCCAGTTCCCAGGCATCTCGCTGGCAATGGCTGCTAAAAGGAGCATGTTTGCTTCTTCCAGCCTTTTGGGGAAGCCCGGCTGTGTGATTGCTTCTTAGTCACTGAGCAAGCCACTGAATTGTTAAGAATTACACGACAGGAACAGTGGGATCCAGGGCAGGCTGCCCATCTCCTGCCCGCCCTGCTCTGCATGGCCTGCGCTTCACAGGCTGCAGCTCGCCTTGCCCCAGTGCGTGTCGGCGAGGTGGCCTCTCTTCTAGAAGAAGAACGAGGCTTATAAGAAAGATGGGGACAAACCTTTCAGCAGGGTCTGTAATGGCAGGACAAGGAGTGATGGTTTTCAACTAAAAGAGGGAGATTTAGACTAGAGAGAAGGGAGAAATGTTTGCTGCTGAGGGTGAGGCGCAGGTTGCCCAGAGAGGTGGTGGCTGCCCCATCCCTGGCACCATTGCAGGTGAGGTTGGCCGGGGCTCTGAGCAACCTGCTCCAGTTGCAGATGTCCCTGATCACTGCAGAAGGGTTGGATTAGACAGCCCTTAAAGGGTCCCTTCCCACCCAAAATATTCTATACTGCTCCTCCCCACTGGCACCAGCAAGGGCTCCTTCAGCCACATGCTGCATTTTGGGTTCGTTTGATGAAACCCCAGGTCAGTAATTTTCTGACAAGGCTTCTTTGGCCGTGTGCATAGTGAGTATTTCCCATCCAGCCTTCAGAAGTGTGTCTGCAGTACCAACACAGCGTATCACTTCCGTGAGGCATTCTACTCTAGATCATGGTCAGTAATTCCAAGCCCTCCAGCTAGGGCAGGGGTCACACTGCCTTAATTACTGGTGTTAATGACTTGTGCATAGGAGTATGTTTCTTTTCCAAGGCATCTCTTTGCTTTGTATTTGTACCACACATTTATTTTCAGTAACTATTGTATTTTCAGCAACTGCTTTTGTTTGTTACTGCCCAAGAAGAGTACTCTGTTGTGTTTTTTTTTTTTTTCCCTTAAGAATGATCTCAACTTCATTTTTTCCTCCAGTTTTTTTGATGCCTGCAGTACACTTGGCTGCATATAATGTACAAAACCAGAAATAGACCCTGTACAGAAAATGGACCTACAGGGAACAGCATCAGCTTTTCCTTCTGATTCCTGCTGGAACTCACTCAGAAGAGCTCAGCTGCATTTTGCACTGCTTACACCAACACCTTTAATCTTCTCCTGGTCATCAAGTCCCAGTATAAGGCAGGTGAGCTCTGTAATCAGGCTTCAGAAGCCTCTCAACTGCTGCAACCACAAGCTGGGTGAGAGTTGGTAGCAATTGGAGGAGTGGTCCTGATGGCTGCAGACCAAGCAATGCCCCAGTGAGGAGGGAGCGGTGGGGGAGAGAGGACACATTGCTGGTGTTATGCCTCTCCTTGAAAACAGAGGGATGTGTGTTAATTTATTTGCCATTACTAATACGTTGTTGTTGATGAATGCTTGGTCACCAGCCTATCACACTTCTCTGTGCCCCGTCGCCGTCGGTTTAGCAGCACCATGCTCACGCAGAACCTGCAGCTCAGGAGACTAAAGGCCCAATTCTGCTTCTTGGGAGCAGGGGAGAGAGTAAGTGCATGTTCCCACAGTCATTTTCAAGCTGTGCAATGCGGGTGTGAAATAATTTGACCAACGGCAGCAGGTGATTAAAAAGACATTAATTTGCAGTCTGGACATACACAAGTGATGTTGTGAGGTAAGTGGTAGAAAAGACTAGATCTTTCATTGAATGGTTTGGGTTGCAAGGGTCCTCCAAGATCATCTCATTTCATCCCCTTGCCATGGCAGGGACACCTCCCACTAGAGCAGGCTCCTCAAAGCCCCATCCAACCTGACCTTGAACACTTCCAGGGTTGTACCATCTACAGCTTCCCTGGGCAACCTGGTTCAGCATCTCACCACCCCTCAGACTGAAGAATTTCTTCTATCTGCTCTAAATCTCCCCTCTTTCAGTTTAAAGCCATTACCACAGCTGTGGACAGCTGGCCGAAAAGGACAATAATCTACATACGATGCTGCCTGCGTACACCACATTTGGTAGGCTGAATATTATAAAGCAATATAATGAAATTTTAAAACAGCCATTTTCAGCAAGGACATAAAAAAAAGTGCCTGAAATCCCTCAGGAAGTTACAGTTTAGATATATGGTCAGGCCAAAATACCCATTCTCGTGGCAGGAGGCTGAGCTCCCTGCGTCGGAAGGGGATGCTGCACAGGGCTTTATTCCGTGGGAACAGGGAAGGCACTTTAAGCCATCTTGAGATGAAGCAACTATTCCCTGTAAAATTTTGGTGGATTCTAGAAACCTGCCAGCAGAGTCCAGGGGGAGCATAGTGGGGACTGTTCTGCTCACATCGTGTGAAATCACGGCAGTACTGGCTCTTCCAGAAGCCCAGGTCCCAGGCTTGACATGGCTCTTACTGCTGCTACATCATCAAACAGCAGCTTTACAATGCTGGGTTTGAGCCTGGGGCTCCCTGGAGCTGTAGCTGAGGGCACTGCCCCAGGCATGCTCCATAAAAAACGGGGGAAAAAAGTGCCTGAAGTACAAGGTGTATCTGAGCCCTGGTTATGTAGTTAAGAATTGTTACAATGGCAAAAGAAAGAAGGGAAGTCTCTCATCCCCTTTGGGAACCGCAGGTCAGACAACACCCTTCTGGAAGGAGTTTGCAGGAGGATCCAAAATCCTACAGTGGTAGCTGCAGGAGAAATCAAAACCCTGTGGCTGAGGAATATGGAGGCTTCTGCTCCCTTCCACCCATAGAGGCAAAAATCTGGTCTGCAAACCTGCTGATTTCTTGTATTAACACAATCCTTTCTCAGGGTCTCCAAAGAAGGACCCACAGGTAAAGAAATGGGGGTTGTCAAGTCAGTGTGACCAGCCCACATCAATGAAGAGTCCTTTGGCTTCAACAGGCTTCTTCAAGGCATGGTTGGGATGTCACGGAAAGCTTGGCCTGTAAAAGGGACTGGGAGTAATTTTCCTATCTTGGGAGCCATGGGCTTCAGTTTTAAGATTTCAGCACCCTGGTCTATTCTTCTTTGTCTTAAATTCCTCTTTCTGATACCCTCACCATTAACCTAAAGGGCTACCCACTCCCAGACACAACCCCTCTGTGCTTAACGGGACACTGATCTCAAAGACTTTTTCAAAAGAATTCATGAAAAATGATCCATTCTCCTCTCTTGCCTGGATTATTATACCGATTTTATTCATTTTTTGTAGACAGCAAAATCATATAGTGAATATTAATGATGGTGATTTTACTCTGGCGTTATTTAAAGCTGAAATGGTAAATGTTTACTTACAGCCGGCAGAAATCCTTCTAAGCGTGGCTCATTTATTGCAGGCCACCATGGGACTCTGTTGCAGTGAATTTGGGGTGAGGGAACGAGCCAGCTCCCTGCACACCAAAGCCTTGCTTCTCCCCAGTGCAGCGATGGAGAGGCAGATGCTGCTGCTCCACCACACACGGATCTAGCGATGCAACAACCAAGCTCTGGCTCCAAGTCCCAACTCGTCAATAATTCAGAGAACACTGGACGAGGAGAGCACTTGCAGTGTCTGGCAAGCCGCACTGCTGGCTCCGGGATGTCCCGGAGCCTGCAAGGACACGCACACACCTCCAGCTCTGCCAGGTGACATTGGCCCCTCCGCCGCGGGCTGCAGCGATGGGTCACGTTGCTGTGACCGCGCTGTCAGGTTTTGTTTCTTCACTCGGGCAGGTGTTGACAGCTTCGGCTCCAAAGTGCCACGTTCAGTCCCGCTGACAAAGATGCATCAAGGGTGTTGTTAAGCACAGAGTGTGCTTGCCTTTCATCTTTTCTGGTGCTGCTGTTGTCCTCCAAAGTTAGTCCAAATCTCCCTTACTCTCAGTGACAAAGCAGATAAAAATTAAAAAGGATGTATTTATATGGGGGTTGTGCCATTGAAACGATGCGATTGTGGCTGTGCTTTGCTTAAGGCTCCCAGATGTCCAAGAATCAAGCTCAAAACCATGAGCTCCTTACAGAGTGGAACCCCTCATCCGAGACATCCCCAAATCGTGCCTCCGAGGCACATCTCCTCTGGGAGGCCAAGATAAGACATGTTACCTTCTCCCCAAATTAATCAACAATAAATGAAAGGTCTATTATTAAAAACTGGGTTTTCTTACACCACGGCGTCTTTTATAATTTTTTTTATGTGTTGACTCAAGCTGTTGAAGATGTGGTGGGGGGGGGGGGGAAATGAGCCTTTTGGAGTCCGTGTGGGTAGTGCTTAGTGAAGTATGAATTTATGTGCTGCAAGGACACATGGAAAAGCATAAACACCAATTTTGCTCGCAGAGGAGTGACTCAGTGTTAACTTTTACTCTGTTTATGGAATTTTAAGATGGGAGGATCCTGAGGAAGCTCACCAGCTAATTCCTATTAATAGAACAGAGCAGAGCAGTAGAAAGCACACAAGGCAAATGAAATAATCTTCCCAGCTCATCGTGCCTGAGCTTGAGCAGGGACCCGCCACTCTAACACTTGGATGCAAAATATAAAACTCCTCCAAAACAGCACTTTATTGGTTCCTTGTCTAATTGCTTTCCAATCTGCTGGAACTTTTCACCTAGTCAAGTTGCTTTTATGAAAAGGGTGAGCTTCTTCTAAGGACTATTTCATTTACAGTAGGAAATGTGTTTGTCTGTTGCCTTTCATTTACAGTAACATGAAGAATAAATAACTTATTGACATAATTTACCAAAATGTGACTCCTTGTCCTAGTTCCTTCTTCCGCAGTGAAATTAATTTTATCTGTAATTCATCTCATAGTACTTACACAATGTGAGTAACACGTGGACTGTTGATGCTATTCAGCCAGCAAATGGGTTTTCTTGGCAGCCTAATGGTCTGTGCAAAATATATTTGAGTAGCTTTAGCTATTTTTCTGAACCCATTAGCTGCTATGAAAATCTTTAGTTAACCCAATCTTATGACTCCATCTGTCATAAAGTGTCACCTACTCGGTCCCGTGGACTTCAGCAGGTCCTACTGCTTACTTCCAACCCTCACCTAAAGAAAAGTTTACACCGGTTTTAATTCCCCTTGCACTTGATGCACAGACAATGATTAAGGCTGTTGCTCAGCGGCCCCTCCACAGCTCACATACCGGGATGGATGTTCTGTCAAACACCGATTTCCTTCCCTAATTATTAACTATTGGAAGTGGTGAATGTCGACGTCTCATCTGACCGATAGGAAGTTCTATGAAACTGATAACAGATTATTTCTGAAGTACTAATCAGCATGGAAAAGGTCTTAAAATCAGGCCAACAGTGTCCCAAACCCCTAGCACAGCTATCCATACTTGAAGGGGTGTGATAAGGACAACTTGACCCCCGCGGTGGCTGGTTAGCTGCAATCACAATTCCTGCTGAAGTGAAATAATGAGGCGACAGGGCATGAATCAGCCTTTTGTTTAAGGTTTGTTAGGCAATAATAGGGTTTACTGCCGTGTGATTGACTTGGGATGGTTTTTTCTGTGTAATTTCAGTCATTGCCAAGGGGATGTTGCACTGCAGGGTAAGGGTCCCTGCATGGGCAGAAACATCTGCCCCTCTGACCGTGCCCTCACCTCCAGCTTCTCACCAAGCAATGAGTCTGGAGCTTAAAACAGCTTCAAAAACACCTCCGCAAAGGTCTAAACACCGGTACGGGTGGCTGATAGACAGGCTGTAACCACCTCTGCTGAGGAGCGGATGAGTGTGGCGGGGTGGGCGAGGAGGGCCAATGCTCTAAACATGTCTCAACGACAGGGAAAGCTTCCAAGTCCCTCCATAGGCACCACGGGATCCAGCCAGATACCCAGAGAAAAACTGCTTTGCAGTGTCCGAAAGCCACAGAGCAATTTTGTCCTGCCTGATTTTACCCTCAGTCTTAACTACATGCACAGAGTATATAAATATGAACATAAACATATATATATATTTTATATACATATATATATGTACACACACACACACAGAGTGTATATATATTTTTATTTTGATACCTTCAGATGTCTTTTAGGCACCGGCTAATTAATTTCTGGTGGGTGTGAGACAAGCAGCAACATAACTGACACAAACTGAGCCACCCTCTTGTACAGGGTCCATCTCAACATCCATCTCCCAGCCTCATCGGGGCTGAAGAGGAACCTGAAACACCCCAGAAGAATTAATGACCTCAATATCAGCTCTTAACCCTTAATTCTTTGCAACGAATAGTCTCAATGCAAACTGGAGATTTCTGATGGCAATTAAAGGGTTTTTTAAAAATAATTTTACCTAAGCATAAAATACTCTACCTAAATACTTTAATTATGAATCTTTTAGGTTCTTTCAACTTCAATTATATAATCTGTGATCCTCTAGATTACTGGGTGGATAAATAGCTTTTTGGTGTATGTGGCTGGATTGTCAGCATTAGGAGATAAACTGGTAAGATGGTGTCTAAACAAATCCAGTCTATTCATAGACATACACAGTTTCTTTTTCAAAGAACGCAGAATTTTGCTGGACATGGGAAGAATAAAAAAAAAAAACCCAGGTGACTATTTCATTGTTCACAGCACCAAGCCTTTTTTTGGTTGGTGTTTTTGGCTTTCTGATGGACTCCATGACTGCTGGATGTGTGTGCTTGCTGAGGACCTGTGCCAACACACGAGGGAGCTCCAGGAGGATGGAGACCAGCTGATTGGAGTCTCCATCCTTGGAGAAACTCAAACTGGACAAGGTCCTGAGCCCTCAGCTCCAGCCAGCCCTGCTTTGAGCGTGGGTCTCATCAGTCTTTTCAAGGACTTTTCCCAGCCCTTCTGCAGGTCCGTGATTATCATCAGGGCTGGACAATGCTCTTCCCTCCTCCCTGAAGATCCTAGGAAAGTTTCAGCATCCTCAGTGATATGCATGGCCCTGGACCGCAATGACAGAATGTCTTTCCTTTCCACCTGCCAAAAGAACTTTTAAGCAATAGGCTTTGTCTGGTTTTATCGCAGGCTTATTGTCCCAGCCAAAGCTTTATTAAATCCAGCAATGACAGCAGTTCTTTCTCCCAGTCACAAGCTTTTATCTTGTTGTTAAAAGTTTTAAACAGCATCTCACACAACAATGAACATCACCTACGTTTCAATGAACCCCTTCAAGGGAGAAATTCAGTTAATCTGTGATGAATGTATCTCAATCTATTGCTTTTTAACTTATAAAAATGACTGTCTGCTGCTACATTAAATCATAAGAGAGGCTTGCTCTAACTTTTCAGTTGGTATAAGCGTGTATCTGCTCTTTCACACGTGGCTTTGGAGAAGATAAATTAGACTGCGCCTGGAAAAGAGGGTTAGTGACTTGGTAGAGCTTATTGGACAGTAAAAGCCAGGCAGCAGAGCACTGCAAAGGAACAGGGAGTATTTCTGGCCTCTTTGTGTCTTCTGCTTGGTGCCTGCATGCTCTTCTTTGGGTTCCCATGAGTACAAGGATGAGTGTCCAGAATTACCCCCAGCCAGCCTAATCCTTCTTAGCCACGCATAAGCTGAAGTCATTATTGACATGGGGAAACTGGAATGATATACAAATAAGACAACCAAAAAGCTATAAACAATGCGGTGAATTACTTGGATTTCATACAGGCCAAAGCTTCATCTTGGAACGAGACTACCTGAGCCATTGGTATTCCTGATACGTCCTTTGCATACATCGCTTTTTGTGATGGAGATTCGTCTCGAGTGTTCAGTCTCATTGTAGATGATGAATGACTCCGAGATACAGAATCATGTAAAGCACAAAATGCATTTCCTCGCAAGCATATTTGCCTTCACGTACATCTGCTCACCCGTTTATTTTCTGAAGTTGATCCCAGCACTCTAATTGCTACTTCAGAAGCATTCCTTGTCCTAAAAATACTTCTCAGTTTCATCTCTTGTGTGAAGGCTGGAAGACAGTGTCTGCTGATGAAGTAAGCAAATGATGATGTGCCATCAAGCAAATAACATTTGAAATTGCAGCAAAAAAAATTAAGATCTACAATATTCACAGGGTAAAGGAGGAAAAACTGAATGACTGGGAAACGTGTGCATGGGGTGTATGGGTCATGCAGCTCCACACCCACAAAATTCATACATCAGCTGTACTTTCAGGTTCTTCAGATTCAGATTGACATTCTTCAGTGTGAGGGTGGTGAGATGCTGAACCAGGTTGCCCAGAGAAGCTGTGGATGCTCCATCCCTGGAAGTGTTCAAGGCCAGGTTGGACAAGGATTTGAGGAGCATGTTCTAGTCGGAGGTGTCCCTGCCATGGCAGGGGTTTGGAACTGGATGATCTTTGAGGTCCCTTCCAACCCAAACCATTCAATGATTCTGTGGAATTGTTCCTTCCCATGGACTTCACACGGATGTGGTTTATGTCACTGGAGGAAAGCAGGCCAACCAACCTGCAGAATAAATCACGCTGGGCAGCTGCAAGGTTGTTTTGGGTTTTTTTTTTTACCTTTGCTCTTGTTCTTCTTATTATTCATGAACTCTCTAGATGCCTTAACAATGAAAGCACCTGCTTAGGGAAAGCCAGAGCTAAGGTGGACCAAAGCCCACTGCCTACACACACAGCTTTTCAGTTTCATTCCAGGGAAATTCTGACTCTTCCATCTCTAAGACCTACTTCTATTTTGTTTTCCTTCACTGGCGTTTCCCGGTCGCTCCTCACCAGGACGCTGGGTTTCCTAAGGCATGCTGTGCTGTCGTTCCTATGGCCAGCAGCCGTCAGTGCACGACGAGTTCGTGTGTGCCTCTGTTATCTCCATCTGTACACAGCTGGATTTCGCTCAGAAGAAGAGCAGTGAATCATGGAGGTTTTACAGCTCCCCTGTGCTGCTCAGGGCTGGCTGTCACGGCTGAGACCCTCCTCCTCGGGCACAGTAACAACGGGGGCATTTACACAGGGCCTGCAGCTTCATGCTTTGTGACCTTCTGCTAGGAAACTGGAGCAGAGGAACTGCAGAAAAACCCAGAAGTATGTAGGAAAGGGGAGGAAACCATGATAATCAGCAGTATTTGGGTGATGAAAACTTCGGATTCATTAAGAAATCCGGTGTGCAGCGATCCCCTGCAGCTCATCCCTGCGTTCTGCTCCTGTTCTACCGAGGTCTGCTTCTGGAAAGACCCACTTTTCTCCTCTGCAGCAAAGTTCGGATGCTAGAAGTATTCAAGGGGTTAATTACGAGCTGAAAGGTATCTTTCTTCTTCTCAAATGCATCCCAGTGCCAATGTGACAGCACTGAGCCCTGTCAGCCACCCCAGGACAGGGATCTGTGCCACATCAGGGGTTATGGTTACAGGCACCATTCAAGTGACAAGGTCTCTTCCACGTCCATGAATGACCCATGACATTTGTAGCACGGCTGGTAAGGAAAAGGCCTGCAGGCTTTAAGCTTTAAGCCATGACACTTTCCAGGGTCCAGAGGCCATCACCAGTGCTGCCTGCCTCTAAAGCCTCAGAGAAGCTGGGCCTGGAGTCACCTAGCCACTAGTATCTGCCTGTAGTGACACACAGAAGCCAAAAGGTAGACTCTGAGAAATAAAGCAAGCAAAATACGGTGTCATTTCGGACTAAATTGAGAAAGGAGGTTTTTTTCAGCAGTTTCTCAATTATTTTTCATCACTGTACCATTGTGCAGTCCTTAGCCTCTTACCTGGAAATAAGAAGCACACCAGGTAATGAAATAACCCAGAACTGTTGTGCCCTTACACACATGGTGTTTACTTAGATGAAGCAAGGGTGACGTACAACATGCAGACACTAGAGGGCAAGGATGTATATAAATTTTCTGAGGAGGGCACAGCACCTGGGATAGGGCAAAACACCAGCCTAGAGCACTGATCCCTCAGCCTTGAGCACTGATCCCTCAGCCTTTGCCCCCTGAGTGACACATGCACCCTCAAAACCACCCTTCACTTAGTGAAGTCCCACCTCAGAACCACAGAATCCCAGAATGGTGTATGTTAGACCTCTGGAGATCAACTCATCTAATCCCCTGCCAAAACAGGTTAACCCAGAGCAATGTCCAGGCAGGTTTTGAAAGTCTCCAGAAAAGGAGACTTCACCTGAGCACTGCCAGGGCAGTGTGATATTTCTCTCTCCATAGTTTCCTCACCTTTCTCCTGTTCACAGGTCTGTGTTTGTGAGCGTGCACAACCACCAACCCACAGGATGCTCTATATTTGTTGTCACACTAAATGGTACCTACTATACAGACAGCTGCACCAGAAGGTGCTGATGTTGTGAAGAAATCACTCTGAGCTTTGGAAGTGGCCAAAGGTTGGTTGTACAACCTTAACTTGGACTCTAAATACAGTATGAGACATCCCCTAATTTCAATTAGACATTACCATACTCTTTGTTTCTCCCAGGAGACTCTAGCAGGGCAGTATTATTTAATTAGCAACCTTCTCACATTTTGTTTTAGTCACATCATTCAGCATGAGCCCCAGGTCTTATCTGCTGTGACCTGCACAAAACCTTCTCCAAATATAACTGTCCATATACTATAATACACTACCTAATACTGCCAAATAACTTGTTTGAAACTGTTAATTTCCCCTTCAAGCATGTCAGCGTTCTTTGCTCTGGTTTGAGTGTTTTAAGGTGTTTTCCAGAGTGCTTCTCTGATGCAAGGTGGTATCACTGACCTGTCATATCCTGAATGGACTGAGCTTGTCATTAGCCAGAACCAAGTCTTTCTGAAAACTCAGAGAACACATCAGGTCAAACTTTATGGAGGTTTTCTCAAGTAGTCGCCATTAAACAACCAACCAACCCAGCAGTAACTGCAGCAGGAGCTTCAGAGGCAGTCAGGCCACTGAACTGGGTGAAATTCCCCGCTATTCACCCCCGAGCAGCTTGTGAGGTTCTGAACCAGCTCCAGTCCCTTCTGCCTGTTCCCTTGGCTTCTCCTCCAGAGCTCCTTCATTTAGAGTGCAGAAACCAAGCAGGCATTGAAAACCAAACAGAAAAACTGGTTTCCCACTTCCAGACAGAATAAGACTCTGCAGAAGAGCCTCACAACGATTGGCTGTAATGTCTTAAACTGGTTCAATAGCCAGCAATTCTATTCATGAAATAATTTAGCTTGTATTTCTCTTACTTAGTACAGAAAAGATTTTGGAATTAAAAGCCTATTTTGTCAGGAACTTTTCTGATGCATTCAACATATTTGAAGTAGTTTTGCTCAGGAAGTTTTAAGACGCTGCCAATCTGCTTTTCAGCTGCGTTTCCATTGCCACCCAACGGCTGTCTGACACAAATCACGAGGAAAACGTTAATTAATCCCATAAATAAGCCATCTCCCTCTTCATTTCCTTGTACAATAAAAGTGGATAATAGGGATGTGGAGCAGAGGGTATCTTGTACTGCTCTGAACAGCAGGAACCAGCACCAGGCTCAGAACAAGCAAATACCACCTTTGTTTAATCAATTACGAGACTTCTAGTGTGGAAAAGGACTAATTAATTATAATTATCACTTACAAGCATAAAAAATAAATAATATAAATATTGAAATCATCAAATTTGAGGAAACAGGGGTTTGCTTTGTTAATAAGAACACCAAATAATGAGTGTGTGAGGCTGTAACATGGAACATCCAAACTGGTGGATATCTGCGCTTAAAGCATCCATTGAATGGTTTGGGTTGGAAGGGATCTCAAAGCTCATCTTGTTCCAACCCCCCTGCCATGGCAGGGACACCTCCCACTAGACCAGGTTGCTCAAGGCCCCATCCAACCTGGCCTTGAACACCTCCAGGGATGGAGCATCCACGGCTTCCCTGGGCAACCTGTGCCAGGGTCTCACCACCCTCAGAGTGAAAAACTTCCTAATTTCTAATCTACATCTCCCCTCTTCCAGTTTGAAGCCAACATCCCTCGTACTAGCACTACAAGCCCTTGTAAAAAGTCCCTCCCCAGCTTTCTTGTAGGCCCCCTTCAGGTACTGGAAGACCACAATAAGGTCTCTCCAGATCCTTCTCTTCTCCAGGCTGAACAAGCCCAATTCTCTCAGCCTGGCCTTGTAGGAGAGGTGCTCCAGACCTCAGATTATCTTTGTAGCCCTCCTCCGGCCCTGCTCCAACAGGTCCATGTCCCTCGTGTGCTGGGGGCTCCAGAGCTGGATGCAGCACTCCATGTGGGGTCTCACGAGAGCTGAGTAGAGGGGGAGAATCCCCTCCCTCAAAGGAGGGAGGTTTTTTCCATTGGAAGTGAGTGAAATGCAGCCTGTCCTGCTGACATCAACCTGAGCTGGGGGATGAGGTGACAAACAGGCTGTGGAAAGCATTGAGGTCAGAAGAGGCATGGACAAGAGTATGGCTGCAGTTCTGCATGCCAAGCTCCGCACATTGGGTGGATGAGGCACACCAGGAACCATAGAACGCTTTGGGTTGGAAGGAACCTTTCAAGCTCATCTAGTCCACCCCCTGTGCAATGAGCAAGGACATCAACTAGAGCACGTTGCTCAGACCTCCATTAAATCATACCTTGAAAGCCTGTCAGGACTCAAAGACCCCCTCAAGCACCACAGGGCTTTGTGTAACTCTTGTTTCTCCAAGCCGAGGTAATGATGGGGAACCCCAGGGACACAGCATCTCCTGGTGCATGACCCTGCTGCTGGGAAGCCAAGATGTCTGCTGAGAGATTTCAGGGGACAATGAGCCCCTCCAGCAGTTTCTGCCCCAGTGACGGTGGCCTCGCTAACACAGCGTCCTCTCCATTTCCCAAACGGATCATTGGTTCTCTAAGAAGCACTCCAACTGCAGAAACAGCTACTCGGGCATTTGTTCTCACCACCACAAAGGTAATTTGAGAGTGTTTCCACCACATTACCCTGCTTAACACAATTATAACTTCAAAGCCAACCGCTCCTCAGATTCTGGAGAGGTTGTTTTTATTTACAATGAAAAACCTCAGGTCTTGTTCACATGGGGAAAACGTGCTGGGAGGAAGGTGTACCACAAGGAATCGCCTGAAGTCCAGGACTTTAAAGCCTGTCAAGGCTCATGGAGAAGCAAGGCAAGATGAAAAGGCCGATAATTTTCCCCAAGTACGCTGCTTCAAAGTGCCTGAGCTGCCTTCCTGATTCCGCCCAGCAAAAGAACATCCAAATGCACAGTTTTGCACCCGATGGAGGAGCACAAAGTAACTCCTGCTCCCTCAACTTGGTGACTAAATGCTTAACTTACAGGTTTTTTGGTTATAGTGTTTTCTGCCTCAGCTTTTTCAGGCAGTTCCCTTCAGCTGTGTCAGTTTCTGGGTTTGTTTGCTTTGCTTTGCTGAAATATTGATGCTATTAAGTTTTGTTTGCTTAGCTTTACTTAAATATTTAAGCTATAGTGCTTTACTGGCATAAATATTTGTTTTATTTAAAATCTACTTAGCTGGAAGATAAACAAGAGGGTAAGGAACCAGGAGTTACACTGGAGTTTCAGAGGAAGAACAGCAATTACCTCTGCCAAGGTGTTAACCTTTCAAGAATGATGTTATTTGCCCATGTGCTGCATTTGATGAGCTATGTACTGACAGCTATTAATTGTTCTAAAGACATTTCCCTGATTCCCATTTAGTTTTTTTCCCTTTCCTCATTCCACATCAGATGCCACATTAACCCCTTCCACTCCTCACTGCTGTGATGAAGGCAGGAATTTCTACTACCCTGTCACCCCATGGAGCAGCTACCACAGGCTGGGCGAGCAAGGGCACGAAGAGCTGCTGGATGGAATGGAGAGCAAGTTTAGCACCTTCCCGGCAAGGAAGAGGAGCAACAACTGCCAGGGACAGGCACAGCCTCCACCTGAGCCTTGGGCAGGCAAGACACAGCCCTTGCCAAATACACCACCATTCTGAGCTGTCCTGCCGCACTGCCACCCCACCGTGCCCAGCCAGCATCCCCAGCTACCTCGCCACCCACCTTGCAGGGATGTGATCCATTACTCAAGCAGCTCTTTTCAGGACCCTTTGAAAAGCTCATGGTTAGAAAATGGACACTCTTCCAATGCCACGGCAGCAGAGCTCAGAGCACACTTACACAGTGGAGTCCCCATCCCTGAAGAGGTTTAAAAGCCATGGAGATGTGGTGCTGATGGGTATGCTTTAGTGGTGACTTGGCAGTACTGGGTTAATAGTTCATAGAATGCACTGGGTTGGAAGAGATCTCAAAGATCATCTAGTTCCAGCCCCCTGCCATGGCAGGGACACCTCCCACTAGACCAGGTTGCTCCAAGCCTCATCCAACCTGGCCTTGAACACCTCCAGGGATGGAGCATTCACAGCCTCCCTGGGCAACCTGTGCCAGGGTCTCAACACCCTCATAGTAAAGAAACTTTCTAATGTCTAATCTAAATCTACCCTTTTCCAGTTGGACTCGATCATCTTAAAGGTCTCTTCCAACCAATGATTCTATAATTCCATGACATTCCCACCTGTGAAATCCCACCAGCCCAACAAGAGAGGTCCCAAATGACTCAACGTTTATCATCTTAAGTCTGCAAAGGCACTTTCCTTGCCCACAAGCAAATAAAAATGACAGACAGGCAATTTCTTCTACCTTGTCTTTAGAATTTGATTAAATGATGAAACACTTCTTGTGTACACCCCAGCAGCGTGCAGCCACAGATCTGGATCCCAGACCATTTTCTGCCAAATAAAGGCAGCAGAGAGTTCAGCTGACAGGCTGGTGCTTGCTCTGCTCTGTGCACACTATCCCCTCTATATTTAAATGAAGAAGAAGTAACATTTTTATTCCTGACAGCTGCCACGGAGTTTAAGCACTGTAATTATTTCTCTTCTAACACCAGGTGTTAACACACATTATATGCAATTTTGGAGGCTCAGCTACCACCGCAGCCTGTGGTACATATCTGTGTGCAATGTCAAAATGGAATAAAAATATGCCACGTATTTTTTTCCACAGAGCTCAAGGCAAATTAGCATGGAAATGATACGTACCTGCAATACCTCGGGTGTTCTTCTCAGCAGAAACGGTTAAAATGATGGCTACATCGATGAGCAGTGAAGCCCCCTCCCTGAGCTGACACATGATGCTTTACAAAGATCCTGACTTCACAGAACTAAAACCAGTGACTTTGCAGGATAAAATACCGACTAGGCTTAACAATGCTAAGAAAACACCCAAATACGGGTTTTAGCAACGTGCGTACATCTCCTACATCATCTTCTGGTGCAGAACTTCCATGAACAATGAGGTGAGACACCAGCCCCAGGTGCAGCCTCCTCCTGTTCCATTTGGCACTTGTGTGGCTCCAGGAGCATTTTTCCAGTCAGAAATTTCACTATTAATTTCAACACCAGGTAAATATATAAGACACTTTCAAATATACGTTTGATTTTTTCACATCAGCGGGGCTGGATGAGCCCATGCGGCCTCTGCAATCAGGGCCAAGACACGTAGCCATGCACAGCACACTGTCTCTGGAGGGAGGGCAAGTATCTTCTTGCTAAAACAGAATGAATACAAAACCTGCTGGTTTCAGACAGGAGCACTTAAAAATATCCTGGGCCTCAAGCCTCCGATATAAATTAGCAGGTGGGCTGTTAAAGAATTTTCCCATTTGCCACGTCGATGGATTTTTCACTTTAAAGATAAGGCATCGCCTGATAGAGCCAAATATTGACAGAGGAGATGAAAAGGGCTGGGATGATAATAGGCATAACGAAGGGTTGTTTATAAAGCCAGAGCTGGGAATAGGAAACTTTCCCTACTGTGCAATATTGATCGCCTCAAAAAAAAAAAAAAAAAAATCAGCTTTCTTCTGTCTGCTCTGTCTGTACATGTATTTTAGACCTGCTGTAAAAATCACCAACTTCAAAAACAAAGATCCCAAACTTTGTCGCTTGCTGATTCTTTACAAAACCAACAAGACCAGTCCTGTGCTGTAAGGTCGCAGTAAAACGGCTCAGAACTCAAAAATGACCTTGTACACATGTTATGGGGAAATTCTGCTCCCACATACAGTAGCACAAGCCTGGACTCACTCCATGGACCCCAGTTCTCAGGAAAAACAAGACCTGACAGACCAGAAAATAAATAGTATATCAAGGTTCCTACCTCCCTGGTTGAAAATGAGAAGAAGGAAAGAGAAAAAAATAAAGATGTTAGATGAGACTATATCTGCTACTTGAAAACCTTCAACCCTCCCTCAGGCTGTCACTCACTCTCCCTCTAAATTAATATATACATCAATTAATACAAAATTCATATATAAATTACTTTAAACATCACAAAACCTGGACCGTAACCCAGTAGGAAGCAAAGTGGGGGACTGCCAACTTGTCCCCAGGGGAGTGTCTACAGCATGGTTTCCATCTGTGGGGCTGTGAGGGCTCAGGACATCCAGATCCTCTGCCCTACAACCACCCAAGCTGCAGCCCCAGCAGCAGGCCTACCCCAGCTCACGAGGGCTTCTCACCAGTCTTGAGCTTTGTTGTTCAGACTTTGTTGTTCAGACTTTGTTGTGACAGAGGTAACACCCAAGGATGAGCTGGTTTTCAATTTAAGATCTTTAATTAGGTACTTGACCTGGACAGGTGAGAAAATTGGGTGATGACCCTAATGAGGTTCAAGAAGGGCAAGTGCAGGGTCCTGCCCCTGGGGAGGAGTAACCCCCAGGGGTGACTTCCTGGGAAGCAGGTCTGTGGAGAAGGACCTGGGATTCCTGGTGGACAAGTTCACCATGAGATAACAATGTGCTCTTGTGGCCAATGGTCTCCTGGGGTGCATTAAGAAGTATGGTGACCAGGTTGAGGGAGGTCTCCTCCCCCTCTACTCTGCCCTGGTGAGGCCACCTCTGGAGTATTGGGTCCAGCGCTGGGCTCCCCAGTTCAAGAGAGACAAGGAAATACTGGAGAGAGCCCAGCAGAGGCTGCAGAGATGCTGAGGGGCCTGGAGCATCTCTGTGACAAAGAGGAAAGGCTGAGAGCCCTGGGGCTGCTGAGCTGGAGAAGATTGAGAGGCAATCTGATCAATGCTGATCAAGAGCTTAAGGGCAGGGGTAAGAGGATGGGGCCAGACTCTTGTCAGTGGTGCCCAGTGACAGGACAAGGGGCAACCAGGAGGTTCCATCTGAGCAGGAGGAGAAACTTGTTTGGTGTGAGGGTGTGGGAGCCTGGCCCAGGCTGCCCAGAG
>JAVSBS010001232.1:6693-38322 GCA_033124195.1 Coracias cyanogaster
CCTCTCCTCTCCTCTCCTCTCCTCTCCTCTCCTCTCCTCTCTTCTCTTCTCTTTCAGTGGCCAACATGGCTTTTTGACTAGCTCCCATCTCCTGGTCTTGAAGATGCCCCAGGAAGGTGGGAGCAAGGGGAGCAGAGGCACCAGGTCTGCACAGCGAGGAGAGGAATGCAGTGGTGAGACAACCCTCAGACAGGGCTTGGGGGGAAAGGCTGACACATGCTCTCCAGTCAAACCATGCTCTTCCTCACATCGCTGTTAGCAGTGCTTTCTGCTCTTTGCTTGTGGAGTGGATGGAAACTCTGCAAGCCAGTGTGGGACAAGGCTGACAGCATCAGCCTCAACAACTCCAAGCTCAGGCTGCGCCGTTTGGCTTCCCAGGGTGAGGGCAGATATTCTGTAAATATCTCATTTGCCCAGTGTGTGCCTGGAGAAGCAGTGCCTTGGGCCAGCAAGTAGCTGCTGGAAGTGGAGAGCCTCCTCCCACGGCACCCTGGGGACAGGGCAATGCCATGGGGACACTGTGGTCTTTCAGAGCAGGACTTTGCTGGCCCAAGTGGGGAGTGCAGCTGTGTGGGATGGGTGGCAAAGCGGCTGTGGCTTTACTGGAATGGGAGTGTGGAGGCACCTGCTTGGGCTAAAACGAAACACAAGTGATGTAAGGCCATGAGTTAATACTGTCTTGCCTGGGCTGCCAAATAGCTTCAGATGGGCCTTTGCTATCATCTTAATGAACCCATGTCTCTGGACAGAGGGAGCTGGAAGTGGTGTGGGTAAAGCCAACTCCTGGTCATGTTTAGTTAGGTTTCTGTGTTGGTTGGACCTCTGTCTGCTTCTGAGGGGTGCTGCTCAGTAAGTCTCCACATGTGCACAGCATGCTCATCAGGCAAGCACTGCTCCCCTGTTTTGTCACAGTCCATCTCTGGGACAAGGTATTGAAGGTCGTGAGCAAGTCCCTCATTATTCAAAACAAGTTTTTGCAAGCAGGGAGATCAGCGGCTTCCCAGAAGATTGATACCTGCTCAGATCTCAATGGGTATTAACTTTCAGTGAGGCTCCTGCAGCTTGAAACTGTTTGAGCACACATTGGGTTTCTGCGCTGAAATAACACTCCTATTGTTCCTGGTGAGCTCTGAGACATTTAGGCAGACAAGCATGTCCACAGGTGACAGTGCTGCATGATCATACCAATCCCCAAGTCAGAGGGCTCCGTGATGGACTTGGAAAATCATTTTGGGACCATGATGTTCTGTTGTCTCTTGAGAGCCTTGCAGATGTGCTGTCAAGGTGACACATCTGTCATGAGCTTAATTATGCCAAGATTATTGGAGATACCCCAAGTCAACTGCACAAACCTGCGCAGAGCTCACCTATAAGACCATCCATTTCATCTTGAGTTCAGGTTTCTTTTGCCCTTGAAACTGTCTGGTTGCCACAGAGCCCGGCAGCAATCATTTTTAATCACACAAAGGTGATCCCATCTTGTACTGAAGTTGCCCGTGAACCATTCGAGTGGTGCACAAACACCTTTACATGACAGCCTTTCTTCTGGAAGGGGTTGAGCTGCATGTGAAGATGGCTCAGCTCCTGTTGCCATGTGTTGAGTTGTGGAGATGTAGTCTTCCCTGCAATCACGTTAGCTTGGGCAGGCTTAAATCTTGTCTTTGCTCAATTCAATCACATCCAGCCTTGGAAGGAAATTGTCCTGAATATCTAGAGACACGAGGACTAATAAATATTCCTGATAGATACATTTTTTATGTTTCTTTGGTGAGCTCAAGAGCCTTCCATCCCAACAAATGCCAGGACGTCTGCACAGATGAAAAAGAGCTCCTAGCCAAACTCAAGCACATAATAGAAGCACACAGAGAGTGGAAGTAAGGATGGATAAAGGGGAGGAATGCAGAAACATCGTCTGAGCATCCAGGGTTGAAATTAGGAAAGCTAAAGCCCAAATGGAATTGAATCTGGCTGGGGGTGTCAAAGACAAGAAGACGGGCTTCTATAAGTATATAGGTGATGGAAAGAAGAGCATGTAATGGGGGTTCATTGCTCAACAAGATGGGAGACTTGGTTACAAAGGACACGGAAAAGGCTGAGGTTATAAAGGGCCCAGATCAGGCACATGATGGACAAGAAAACCATCAGGAGTAGTCAGCACGGCTTCACCAAGGGGAAGTCATGCTTGATCAACACGATAAACTTCTACAATGAAAAGACTGGCCTGGTAGACAAGACGAGAGCAGTGGACATTGTCTGGACTTCAGTAAAGCCTTTGACTCAAACGTCTCCCATCAGATCCTCATAGACAAGCTGTGGATGTATGGGCTGGATGAACAGAGAGTGAGGTGGATTGAAAACTGGCTGTAACTTGCGGTGTACCCCAGGGCTCAATGTCTTGGGTTAAACCTGGATGCATGCCTGATCTCCCAGATACGTGTCTGTATCCAGCTCCTAGCAAGCAGCTGCTTAATGTTGAAATCTTGGGAAAGCCTTGAGGAAAAGCTCCATCATCCAGTGAGTACTTGCTTTTTGTGGGACAGTTTAGTGACCCCAGGCCTTCACCACAGACTTATGTAAGTCAATGGTAAGGAACATAGCCCTCCACAGAATGATGCAGCTCATCCCAAGACAGATGCTTAAAAGAAGTCTCCACCTTGTATAAAAGAGCTGAGAGACCTACTTAGATACGGGCTTTTAACTTTCGAGCATTTTGTGACTGAGTGAAATGGAAATGGTGAATTTACAGGCAAATACTCATAATTTCCAAGCATGTGATAAATCCAGTTAATGCATGGTTACAAGTAGCTGATGTTTGCCAGCTGCTTCTCTCCAACTAATTACTATCAGACCATTGACCGAGTTCAAACGGTCAGAGGCTTAGGGTGGGTGGTGAGTACGTGGAGTGGAGCAGCCCCTGCAGAGTGAAGGAAAGAGTTAATTCTAGCTTCTTTGCATAGCATATCACTTGCTAATTTTCAGCTGCCTGCTAAGACTTGATTTTAAACTGCTTTTCCAGTGTGGGTATCATTTTCTGACAAGCTGTGAAGAAGCAGGCAAGTGTGAGCAAGGCTGCCCAAAAGGAAGTGGGAAGGGGAGAAATGCAGAATATTGTCTTCAAACGCAGCGCCGAGAAATTGAGGACACCCCTCATGAAAGCAGCCTGGAGTGGGTTGGGTCTGCAGTGACCCGTCCAACGTCTACAAACAGCCAGTCAAATGTGTCCAGGACTGCAGACCTGCAGGAGCACTGGGATCTTACCATGGGCTCAGCTGGGCCAAGGGACCTTGATGATGTTATTCTAGGTATGATCTGTCTTCTCCTGAGGGTCCCTGTCCCATCTGTGAGATGCTTTTCTCCAGATCATGGTAAGCCTTGATCCAGCTCTTCCATGGGGGTTTCTGGAAATCCAAGCCTTGGCAATGCAGTGAAAACATTTTGTTGGTGGTGTTCCTCAGATTAGTGCCTGGATTTCTAGCTCACATGGGCATGTGCATGGAGCAAGGAGGACCGTGCTACCAGGAGTGTGGGATAAAGCCAGGCAGCCTGGGTCACAGGCTCTGTTTTCAACTTAGCCTGGCTCTAACCTGAGATCACAGTAAGGTGTGGGTCAAAGTCAAAGTGGCCTTTTCCCTTCACTGGGGTCCAAATAGGAGCCACCCCAGGGCTGCACCACCTGGTGCTCCCTTCAGTGTGATGTGGAAGTTTGCCAGAACCTGGTGCTGTTCCTCCTGCGCAGGTGAGTCCTCTGCATCAGGGCTGGGAGCAGGACCAGGAGAAGAGATGTGGCACTCAGGGGGATGGAGAAACCTCCTCTGGGCTCCTGTGCCATGAGGGCTGCCCCATGGCATGAGCCCATCGCTGGCAGGGCTGGTTTCCCCCTTGGACCTCCCACCAGCAAGGAAGGGAGTGGGAAGGGAGGGGGCAGGGGAAGGAGAGGATCTCTGAGAGGGAGGTTGAGCAGGTTTTGGAAAGCACTGCACTTGCACAATTCAAATGGCCTGAAAGGAGCAGTGAAAGGAGGGGGCAGGGCTGGGCAGCAGCTGCCAGGGGAGTGAATGTCCCTGCTCCCTTTCCCTTAGTCTGCCTTTGTCACCTGCCCACAATTAGCCACAATTTATCACCCCAGGAGCCTGCAATAAGTCACTCGGCTGCCTGAGACTGCCCAGCCCCTCCATTTCCAGAGAGCAAGCCTCCTCTTTCCCATGGGTAGGCAAGCAGGCGACCACCTACCCTTTGTGTGAGCTCAGGGTGGAGGAGGCTGCTCCTTCCCCACCGTTCTGGGCTCCTAGGCCAGGCAAGACAAGCTGTCCTCATGGCCCTGCTTGACCTGCTTGTGCTGGGCAGCAAGCTCTGGTTGGGGGTTTGGCACCCTAGGCCCACCCTGAAGTGTCTGCGGAGGCACTGGGGAGATGCAGACACTTTGCAGTATGGCTCACTGTACCGCGTGGAAGGTCCAGCCATGCTTCGTGCCAGTCAGGGTGCAAAGGTCCCTGAGCTTCCTTTTCCACTGTTTTATCCAATTTGGTTTGTGCTCTTGGGCTGAAGGCCATGGACAAGGGTCTTGGATGGACATCCGTCTTTCCCTTACCCAGAGAGAGCTCATCCAGCTGAGCCTTAGCCAAAGACTCATGTGATAAGAGCTAGGCTCAGCAAGGATGCTGGTGCAAAGTGATGCTGTGACGAGATGCCCTCAAAGTCCAGCTTTGTGTGAGGCTCAGCTTCCACTTTTTGTTAATGTTCCCTGCTACAGAAAAGCAGCATCTGAGCATAAAGGCTGATGAGACAGTGCCTGGCAGGACCAATTTAGGGCCACACTTTACACTAGCAAAGGCTGCCCCAGACCAGGCGTCACAGTTGGTGCAGCAGAGCTCCTAGAGCTGGGCTCTTTGCATATCTCCGTGCATCTCTGTGGCAGCCCTTGTCCTGCATATTGCCCTGGGATGCCTTGTCCAAGCAGGGTTTGTGGTCCCCCAGACAATGGGAGTAGGATGGTTTCCTCAGCAAGAGGAGAGCATGAAGAGAGAAGCTTAGAGCTGCTGTCCTGCTCTCCCCCACGCCACCCTCCTTTAATCCCCCCACCCAGACTTTTACATAATGCTACAGAGAACTTTACACCCTGCAGGGATGCCAGACTCCTGCCCCTGCCTGTTGCTGCTTGGATGAAGAGATAAGGGGTGCCCAGACTACAGACCCTCCAGCCCTTGCAATGTGCTGCCAGGCTCCGAGGAGGAACAGCCTGGGAGAAAGCCCTGCCAGCCTTTATCTCCCTTCTCCACACTGAAAACCTGTCCATGGGGATGCTTCTGACTGGGCCCTGAGGGGACAGGGCTGGGTTTTGCAGGGTTCTGCACACCACAAGTCTGCCTGTTCAGGCTCCTGTGGTAGGACCTGAGTAGTCCTGAGCAGCTAAAGGCATGGGATGAGCAGCAAGTCTCACTGCACCTTCATGCCAACACACCTGGCATGCCCTGTCTCTGTGCCTGGCACCCAAAGAGATGATGGGCACATCCAAGGGTGCACAGGGTGATGGCTGGTCCAATTCAAGGCATGAGTAAACAGAGCTCACCCGAACTCCACACCTTTAGCCCAGCCTTCCTCCCCAGAGCTTGCTTCTCTGCCACCACTACGTTGCCTCTTGCCTGCAGAAAGGAGGAGGCTTGAGCTGCCTCTGTTATCACCACAAACACCATGGCAGCGGGGAAGGATGGGTGGTAGCCCTGACAACGCAAGTAAGCAACTTGCACTGCGCAGTGTGACCAGCAGCCAACTCATCCCACCAGGTAGACCCTGGGGGCAGTGACTCATAGGGGTGTCACAGCCAGTGTGGTCCAAGCTGGCGTGTGGGAAATGCCCATGGTGCTTGACAAAGCCTCGCTGATTGATGGGCTGAGTGCTCATCTGCTGATAATATTTACGGTTGCCTCCAGGGAACACGACCAAAACTCTGGTTTTGCTGGCTTGTGGCTTCCCTGCCTTTTCCCAGCTGTCACGTTGCAGACACAGGCTGCGGTTAGCATCCCGACCAAGGATCTGGAGCACCTCCTTCCTGCTTCTTCCTCCAGGAACTGGTCATGAGGTGGGTGATTTTCCGTTTTCACTGAAGGTGTGGGTATGGAGCTCCCCTCCCACTGAAAGTAGTTCAAGTGTGTGAGCTCCAAATCCTGTCTCCCTTGTCCCTGAGTATCTGCACCAACATCTCTGGAATCCCAGGGGCCCCTCTCATTCTCATGTCCAACTGGGTCTTTGAGCATCTGCTGCCCAGAGCAGGTCCCAGCCTGAAGCTGGGTAAGGTGCAGGAGGACAAGATGAGTAGCTCATCCCCAACAGGTCCTAGCCCTTGTCCTGGCCATGCCCTAGTTCAGGGAGCTCTTTCTGCCCTCTGGACCATGATGTACTGGAGCCAGGTGGTTTCCTATGAACCCATGGGGAGCTGGGCTGTCCCTCCCAGGGTTCTGTTGAAGCAGCAGTTGGAGGCCACTTTCCCTCTCCCTGCTGAGGGAGGTGATTTGCGCAGCCCGTGCTGGGAAGTGCTGGGTGGTTTTTCAGCATCGGCCTCTGACACATGGCACAGAGGAGAGCAGTTGCCCTATTGTTCCCAATGCCATTCGATCTCAAGAGCCTGGGCAGGGACAAAGGCTGCCAGAGCTGCTGCACAACCCCACCAGGTCTCCGGTTACCAGCACTGCCTGCCTTGAAACGATCCCAGATCCGTGCCCAGGGCTGGCAGGAGCAGAGCAGGGTGAGATGCCCTGGCCAGAGTGTGAGACCAGGCAAGCATCAGTGGTTCCCTTGCCCCTCCCCAAAATAACCCAGCCACAGGGGAAGCTACATCACTGCAGAGTAACTCACTCCATCCCATCCCACTGGCTGGATGCATGTCCTTGCTGATGCCTGCTCCTGGACAAGACACCCAGGATCCGAGATCTGGCTGAGCCAGTGTGTGCAGCCAGTCACCCTTCCCCATTGCTGTGGATGTTGGTATTTGATTTATTACCTATTCAGGAGGAACTCTAAGAGTTCCCTTCGGAGCTGGAGGCAGATCTGAGCAGCTGTGTTTGGCATGGCGGGGTCTAGCGGTTAGAGCCGGAGACAGACGGCAGGACTCCTGAGCTCATTACCGTAATGAAGCTCAGGGAATTGGTTGTTGGTTATAGAGCTTTCCATTTAAGGAGGCCAGACTAGATGATGGTCCCTTCTGGGCTTAAAATATATGAAGCTACAAATAACTCAGCCAATAATTAGAAATTTGAGTCTCATTCCTGTGAATATTACAGGCTTGTTGGACTAGAAGCTACAAAGGTTGCACCGAGCTTTCCTCATGTTTAAAGAGAAGTCATTTCCTGGTAGTGGGTCCCCTGTGCAAATTCCAAGACTGATGTCATTGGTGTTGGTGTAGGAGCACGTGCAGGTAAACGACATCACCATGAACTTGTGTCATGCCCTGCGTCATCCGGATGTGGCAAATAAGGATAATAAAGTGGGAAAGACCAGGCTTCTCATGATGATGTCTCCTCCGTGGTTTGGACTGACTTTGGTACTCCCATCCCAACCCTGCAGAGCATGGGCAAAGCCCCCCAAAAAAGGAGAAGTGATGCTTGCTAAGAAAACTTGGAGAAGGGAATGCTGTATTGTCACCATGCAGTGTTCACCATCTTCACCTGCTGGTCAGGGCACATGTCCAGAGGAGTCTGGTGTCCCTAACATGTCTTACCGTTGCTTTTGGCTTTTCCCCATCCTTTTCACTGTGTTACTGCCTTTCATTTGCTGAGGTCAAGTCTATGTGCAGACTAACCCTGATGCTGGGGATGTGTGGGGGCACGGATGAGGAAGACATGATGAAGATGGAGGACTCCTGTTGGTCTCAGCTCCAGGTTTGTGGCCACTTGAGCCTAAACGGAGATGTGAGGAGAGGTTTGATGGCAAGCTTTGGGAATCTATCACCAAATACATCCCACATTAGGAAACATCGTTCTCCCAGTTCTTTATACAGTCCCACTCAGGGTTGCCTGCATCCTCTCCCTTTTTCTCCTCACCTTCCATGTATGTAGCTTGGTTTCACACAAGACGCTTCAGAATGTCTTCTTTGTTTTTTAATGTCTCTCCTTACACTTAGCAACATCTCTTCTTTCCCTCCCTCACTGCAGCAATGGTCCCAGAGCTTCCAGGAAGATGCTGCATCCCTAGAGCTACAACTCAGCCCTGCCACTGCCTCCTTGGCCTTCCAGAGAGGACCTCGCTGCTGGAGGCAAGCTCAGAAAGTCAGGGTGTAAACCTGCAGAGCTTGGCTGACCATAACCAATATCTTTTTAAAATATGGGGAACGGCTGCAGTGAACCAGAAGACTGAGTTCCTCTCTTCTTCCACTCCTCAGTGCACACATAGGTAGCCTCCAAATGGGAAACAGCCCTGGGAAAACATATCCCCTGGGACCAGGGCAGCGAGTCCCAGGCAGAAAAAATGCACAAAGGGAGGAAAAGGGGGTGGCCATGTTACCTTGGGGATCTGCTCCGCAACAAACAAGGTGTGACGAAAGCTGTGTGGCACATAGACAAGCAGCAGCCAGAGGGACTTCCTTGAGCAGGACCTGAATGCTAGGGCTGAGTGCTCAACAGCTCAGCATTGCACAAGTGGAGGGTTGGAGTCTAGTCTGTTCTTGTTTTCCCAGTTAAATGCCATTTTTGGAATGTTTTATCCTTTGTGTTGTTTAATCTCTGCCATAAACTACACAGGACTTGCCATGAATCGGTGCTGCAGCAGACGCCTTGGCTTGGGGAGTTTCCATTTCTTGACTAAAATCTTGCTTCCCCCCATGGCTTCTGGGGGTTCGACATGCACACACATCCCTCTCTTAGATCTAGAAAGCAAGGCTAAAAACATGGGTCACAACAGCCACCGAGAATCTTTCATTCATACCTAAAAAGACCTGAAAAAGCCCTTCCTATTCATGTCAAGCAATCTTCCTGAGAAATCCTTTCTGCATTGTTTTTTGCTGACATCTGTACTGCCCCAGGTATGATTAATTCTGCTTCTCACAATAAAATGCTTCTCCTTTGCCTCTGGAGCAGCCTGCAATTTCACAATTAGTTGGTAAAACACACCACGCATTCACCTTAAGCAGCAAGGTGAACCCGGGCGGCTTTGCTCCTGACAGAACCAGGGAGATGTGCCCTCGAGGGGAAACCGCTTGGCACTCGCAGCTTTCTGACAAAGGATGTTCCTGACAGAGTTCAGAGGTGTTGGAGAAAGTGGTTTAGGTTTCTCAAAGGGCTGGTTGTTCTTGGGAGGCTCTTCCCAGGGTCTGCGAGGTTCAGGGTGGGCTCGGAAGGAGGATGCATTTGGGAAATCCCCGTGGGCTCTGTGTCGGGCTGATCCCAGCACGGCCCCCGGCACCCCTCGCCCGCCGTTTTGGAGCATACCTCTCATTCCTCCCGCCTCAATTACTGCAGCTGATCCCTTCCCTGCCAGAGCCCCAGGGACACAAACTGACACCAGCTGATCAGGCTTGGGCTCCTCCGGATCCCCAGGGCCCCGTGGGAGCACAGGGACCTCCACCAGCGCTCCCACCCATGGCACAGGCTGTCCTGCAGCTCCCCACCACGACCCTGGGATCCGTCTGGGGACTCCCTCCAAAGTGAGCCCCATCTATGGATACTTTTGCAACAGGAGAGAGGGTGTTGGGGGGGCTCGGGGATGCTGGAGGACCACAGGGTGCTTGCTAGTACGTGCAAGATTACCTGAGGACAGTGGTCCCAGGCTGGGCTGAGACTGGGGCTGAAACTGGGGTCCCTGGGAGTCTCCTGCAACTCCCTGGAACCAGACAAGCCTAGGGTCACTCAGTGCCTTGCAGCTGGAAAGCCCACCCTAGAAATCCTGCTGCAGGGACCTCTCAGTCCTCACTTGCACACGCTGATAAAAAGATGCTTGTTTGGAGGGGGGGGCTGGCAAATATTGCCCCGTTACCTCCGGGAGCACTTGAGGCAGGTCCATGGGGTGGTCCGTCTGCGGGGGGAGTGGTGGGGCGGGTATGTGCAGCCCAGCTGATAATTTATCGCTTTTGTTAACTGTGGAGAGCAGAGCCCGATTACTGAGCAAGCGTGTGAAGGCAGCGGAAAGCTGCGAGAGCTGCCTGAGCAGCGCAGGGTGTAAAGCTCCCCTAATGGAGCCCAGTGCTCTTGTTAAAACTTTAGGGTTCAACTTCTCCTCAGTCGGCTGCTGGAGCTGATTGTGCAGTCTGCTTGCAGGAGAGGTGTGGAGGAGTGGATCAGCAGCTCTGTCCCACCACAGAGCACCTGGGATGGTGCCAGCCCTGGTGTCTGAGCCTCCGCTGTGAGAGCTTGGCAGAGGGAGACATAAATGGGTGCCCCCATCCTGTGTGGTGACTCACCCAAGGCCCCAAGTCTACCTCTGGTCCACATGAACTTGGGAAGCCAACAGTGAACCAGAAAAGCGATGCTTTCCTGAATCCACAGAGAGCCTGAAACAGTTGCTTGAGGAGATGTGAGTTGTTTCAGCCTGGACCCTCTGGGTCTGAGTGCCAGCAACTGGGCATTTCTCCCAAGTGCTGTGGGTGCAGCCCGTGCTGGGCTGCAGGGAGCAGATTGCTCAGGCAGATGTTGCAGCAGGATGCAGCTGGGCAGAGAGTCATGGCTAGTAGGCACCTGGCTGCTAACACACCCTGGCCACTGCTCTGAGCAGGAAGACACCAGGAAAGGCAACTTTGCATGGGGAATCATTGAATACAAAGCAACAGGGCATTACGATGATGCAACTTCTCCAAATCAGATGCCTTCTGCAGCTAGGGACATATCAAAGCTTTAGGAGGGCTACTTAAAGGGAAAAGTGCCTGGTGCTCTGGGACCATGCACTGACCGAGATGTTCAAATCCACTGTGAATGAAAAAGATGGTGACCTAAGGCTGGACTTGCCATCATGTAAAGCTCCTCCACAGACCCTCAGCCCTCCCATTCCCACAGATCAAGTCCAAAAGCTGTGGGAAAGCCACCCTTCAGGCATGCACAGCATCCTTTTCAGTGATATTGGGGGCTCTCTGTAAGGTGAATCTCCTTCTGTGCCATTGTAACCTGCCTTTATCATCAGTCAAGCCCATGGTGGCTTGTGGCTGCCCTCAAGAATGCATGCCTTGGTCATATATTTCCTGGCCACGTTTGTCTGTTCAGCTCCTAAACCCTTGCTCTCCAAAGGAGTGTTTTGCCCCTCTAGATAATCTGTGCAAGTTCGTATTTTAGGAGCGAAGAGAAGCTCATGCAGGCTGGCAATGCAACTGGGTACTGGTAGGGTGGCATGGGCCTACTGGAGGGATGTGGAGGAAGAAACCTAGGAAGTAGAAGGAGCAAAGTGAAGACAGAGAATAAATCTGTAATGTTATATGTCAACAGGATAAAAGACAATGAGGTGGGCATGGATGCAGATGGAACTCACAGCCTCCTGTGCTGAAAAACCTCAGGAGGGACCAGCCTGGTGGCTTCTGGGCATCACATTGCCACGGTGGGACTGGAAGAGAAGGACAGAGGGAGAAGCCAGCCTGGAGAAGGTGAAGAGCTAGCTGAAGGCAACCTGCAAAGGGAACAAACCAGCCTTGGCTGCCATCCATTCTGCACCGTTATCGCAGGAGCAGATGGTCTGAGAGCTGCTGTTCTGCTCTGTTCTCTTGCTTTGTTTTTCCCTCCCGACTGGATGTTTGCGTTCGCATTTCAGTCCTTGTTTAGGCTGGGAGACGAGATGATGACAAGGGAAGTAAAACACTGACACTGCTGATGAGAAAGGGATGAAATCTCGTAAGGAACCGGACTTTTCCAGACTGCTTTATCTGAGGTCTCTGTGAACCATGGTGGCTTAATTAATATTTTGACTAAAGGGAGTCTTGAAGGACAGATTCTCCCTCCTTGTCACGGAGCTGTGAAGACACAACATGCAGCATCCCCTTATTCCTCTTTAAATCCTTGAGTCAGCTTGACTCACCCAGGTGGCCCCTCTTCCACCTTCCCAACATTTCCAGGGGAAAATTTGAGCAAAACGCTCCGTTCATGAAATGCAAATTCCTGCCTCTCTTTTTCTCAGTATCAGAATGAAAGAGGGGGAGGCGTAAGGCCACGGCATAAATCCCTTCCAAGTCCCCTACCTGTCACACTTTTAATTAAACGTTGCTAAATTATCCTCTGCATCAACAACCCAGTGGCAGTGGCTGGTGCCTGGAGCAGCAGAGTGGAGATCCTCAGGCAGGGCACAAGGGGAACATGGGCCTTTTGTGATGTAGACCTCACTTTAATTTCCTGAGTTTTCTGAATTCTTGTATTGTCAGGTAATAAAGGCATGGGGACAAAATAAAGGTGAAAGGATGGCGGTTCTGCACAGTTGGCATGGGGTGGGGAGTCACAGATGTCTTCTGGTGTGGTTTCCTGCATGGAGCTTTGCGATGCTGCTTGCTCTGCTGGTGCACGCCAGGTTTGCACACCCATTAGACATGGCTGGAAGGAACATATTGCACCAGCACCCCGGAGGCAGGGACAGATGGGTGGCTGGGGTCTTACTTCTTGCCCTCACCCCTTGGGGAGGAGGGGGATTGGTGCTGCTGTGGGCATCTCCAGCACGGCCACCACGGCCCAGGCCACATGAGGTCCACCCTGGCCAGCTGTCAGTGTAAGCATCGAGCCCACCATCCCTGTGGCTGCCTTGTCCTCCCTGTGCCCATCCCTGCAGCTGCCCCTGGGCAGCTGCTTCCTCCCAGTGCTATTTGGGGTGTTGTCGTGGGAGGCTCAGCAGATTCCCGGGGCTGTGGCTCTCCAGGAAGCCAGATACCAAATCCTCTCCTCTTCCCAGACCCTCCCAGAGCCAGAGCCTTGCCTCAGCATCTGTTTATAACTCCTGGAGCTGGCCAGGCTGTTTGGCTTGGGATAAAGCGCAGTCTGGCAGGGCTCCTCCCTGCCACCACAGTGGCACATGGCCACCTTATCTCCCACGACAGACCCTTTCCAAGAGCCTTGGGAGCTGGGCTGCCCTCACTGGCCCCAGAAGGCGTGTGCCCAGCGATGGGTGTGGGAGGAAGACAGCAACACCAGCCGGGTTTAATCATCCAGGATGTGCAGAGGAGCTGGGTGGGATGGGCTGCAGTGGCAGGAGATGGCGATGGAAGCGGGGAGATAGCCTGAGGCTGGATGCATCGTGGGAAATCATGTGAAGAGAGCTGGGGAGGAGAGAGATGTTGGGCTTGCTGGGCACAGTGGCTGCGGGGAAGTCTGGATATCAGATCCCAAGCAGAAGAAAGCTCCTTTGCAACTGGCTGAGTTTGGGGAGAGGCACCAAGTCTGCACCCTTTACTCTAAGGTGCATTTAGAGGCTCCCAGACATTTTTTGGGTGACTGGCCAAGCAAGGCACCAGCCTGGCCCCTCACTGGTATGAGGAACTTGTGCTGGGGTGCTGGGGCCATGAGAGGAGATGTTGCACATGGGGACATGGGATGCTCTGCCCCTTCCCTTGTTCTGCCCCATGGAGAGCATGAAAGGGCTCTTCCCTGCATGATGGCAGCACCATCAGGAGTTCTCCTCCACCAGAACAGCCTAGGCACCTACAGAAGATGGTGAGTCCAGGACGGTGTCCAGGAGACAGTGTCAGCAGCATGGACATGAGCTTTCCCTAGCACAGGGGTTTGAACTTTACACCCAGCCCCTGTTCTGCACAGCTGCCCTACAGCACCCTGTGCACAAGGCTGGAGGTGGTCTCCTCCCCTGGTAAAGCATATGGTGCTTTGCTGTGCAGGTGGGACAGGAGGATGGAGAAGCCACAGAGAGCTGGTGAGCACAGCTTTGCCCGCTGGCATCACAGACACAAATATCCTCCTCCACTCCCCAAGTGTGGCTGTGGTAAGGGAGTGGTGGCCTCACTGCCTGCACAGAGGATGCTGCTGAAGCTGTGGAGCACTGGGTGGCTCCAGCCCTGGGTCACTGCTCTCTCAGACCTTCAGCATAGGGCAGAGACCTCGAAGACAACCTCCCACAGTCAACAGGCTATGAAATTCCCTCTTTTCCCAGGCTGGCAAAGGGGCAGTGGCTGCCTCTTGCTGCACTATCAGCACGGAGTGATAAAGGCAGCTTCCTGTCACTGGAGGCACTTGCTTTCATCTCTCACATGAGTTTATGGACAATATTAGCATGAAACAGTTTTTAACCCTAGACTTTCTGCTGCAAAGCTCCAGCCCTCATCTGGGCATAAGGCACTGGGCCAGCACCTGCGTGATTTAACGTGCTTGTAGGGAATGCAGAGCCCGAGGTCACCTGGACCTCCTGGGGAAGGGCGAGAATCAACCAGCATTCACTTGCAGGCAAGTCACAAAACCTGCCAACACCTTTGCTGACTCATCAAAATGGAAAAGTTTTCGAGGACAGGGTTCGTTTTTTTGCATTTCTGATGAGAAGCAGGCAGAAGGCCAAAGGAGACATGCCTGAACCCTTCCAGCCGCCCACCTTTCTGAGGGCTGCCTGCCACGACCTCTGCTTGGCTCCATCATGCAGAATTTGAAGATTTCTGGGTCTGGGTCCAAATCATGGCAAAACCAATATTGACATGTCCCAGTGCCCCAGGGAATGGGTCTGCTGCCTCTGCACAACTCTCTTCACTCCCACACAGCTGCCTGCAGGCAGTTGAGATGGCTCCCATGGGGTAGAAGGTGAAGTGCCCATTTCTTTGGAGCAGGACAATATTAATGTAGTATCAAAGGAGTAGATTCAGCCCTGCTCCTGTAATTCTCTCCTTTTCAAAGCCTTGCAGCCTGCCTTGCTCTTCAAAGTCACTGCCTTACATGATCCATGAGATTCTGTGCTTCCACACAGCCCCCAGGTTACACTTTGGTGGAGTCCACTTCATGATGGAAGCACTCTAGATAAGTACCTCTCATTGAGTAATGTTTCTTTGCAAACCTGGGAGACTTTCTGGTATAACACACCTGAGCCCTCTACAAGCTCTTGGCATGAGTCACTGGGCTTGTCTGGCAAACCCAAGATCTGAATTTGCTAAGACACGCAGAGGCTGGGGGCTCTGCTCATTGGACACTGAGGTTCCTGCAAGACTTGGCTGAAGACATCCTTCTGGGAGCAGCTAGGAGATGTTTGTCTTTCAAAATCTGTCACCATCTGCAATTAAACTGTTCCCGCTGGCTGACTTGCTTAGGCCTTAGGTGCTATTTTTTCACTATGTTTACAGACTGGGGGCAAAGCTTTTCTGTCCATGGAAAACCCAACACATAAGAGGCTGGTGACATGTCCCCTCTCACTGCACAGCTGCAGTCAGGTGGAGGGAACCGTTGGGCTGGAAATCCCAATGCAAACTAGGGCAAGGCATGCTTGGACAGCCAAGGCCTGGAGGGAAGACGGAGGTAGAGAAGGTGAAGGGGAGGTTTGTGTCTCCAAAAACCTTGAGCTGAATGTTATCGGTGTGACACTGGAGCTTGTTATGGAACACGTCATACAGACAAGGGATGGGAAAAAATGTGATGACTGGGACACTGGGCAGGAGGGCGAGAGGCAAAGAGACACACTATGAATCCCATCCTGTCGAGCTGGGCAGAGGGGAGACTGGGATCTGCTGGTAACAGAGGCAGAGCCTTCCTCTAGACACCACAAAGAGGAGATTCCATGGTGTCCCCCTGGCAGGGCATGATGTCCCCCGTGTTTCTCACTTCCTTTTGCTTCTATTCTTCCTCCTTCTTTCCAGGCTCTTCTTTTTCCTCCTCCAACACTGAAACACAGAGGCAGAGACACAGCTGAAATACTATCGTGCTGGCTTTGTAGGGGTTGCGGAGCAGAGTGAGAGAAGATGAGAGTGATGACCTTGAGAGAGGACAAGACTGCTCCTTCTCTGAAGCTTGGTGGCAAAAAAGAGGCAGAAAATAAAACAAAACCCAACATATCAAGCCTTTTTTTTCTCAGACAAAACAGCTTTTAAAAGAGCCAGGCTGTTGAGGGGGTGTCCACAAGCAGCACCTCTGCTCCAGAGACCTTCTCCAACTGTTTGGTATCCATAGTTTACTGTCTCCCGTGGTGACTCAACTGCCCAAATGTAGATCTCTCCCATGGAGGTGTTTGTGTTCACACAGCTCCTTCCATGACAAGATGTTGGTTGGGATGGCCTCCGGAAGAAGCCATCCATTACGCATCAAAAAATAATCCTGCTGCTGAATAAACTCTACCACAACCCCTGAGGAAGATTGCTGCCTACCTGCAAATGAAGGCCATGACAGCACGGCCAGTGTTGCAGGCCCAGTATGAAGCTGTCTGCTTGTGCCAGGTTGGAGCAAAAAGACCACAGCCAAACAAGCACGGAGAGGTGGCTGGCAGAGGAGCTGACATGATGTTGGGAGAGGTCTGAGTGAGGCATAAGATATTTCTGCAGGATAACTCCTTCTTTACCCTGTCAGGCCTTTCCCATATCACAGCTCAATGGGAGGCTGGTAGGAAAAGCCCAGTCTGGTCTGGCTGAGAAACAGGAGCTCAGGGCATTGCATGGGATGGGCAGAAAAAAATTGGGATGCAAAAGAATCCCTGATCCTCTGGGGACAAACTGCTTTGGTGTGGATGAATCTGCATATGGCAGAAAAGGGAATGACGGCTACATGGAGTGACCACCTACATCAAAACCCAGGCTTTCTGCTGGGGGCATCAGGATCAGCCCATCTTCTCCAAGCAGCACAGGTGGTAGGGAGATGGGTCAGGGCCTCTGACATGTGGGAAGGTCTCCGATTGTGTCTAAGAGGTCGTGCTGAGCACGCTGGGAGCAAGGTCCTGTGGGACCAGCAAGCAGGAGTGTAGGTTTGGAGCAGGCAAAAGAGGCCAAGTCCTCATGGGGAAGGGGGTCTGATTTCATATTGGAGAGCTGGGAAGAAGATGGGACCACAGCACTGCAGAAAGGTGAAGGACCTCAGGGAAATCTGTTGGTGGAGAAAAGAGAGAAAGTCCTGAACCATCATAAGTAACTGAAATCATGTTCTGAGCCATCTGCAGCCTAGCCCAGAGACATCAAGGATGGGCATCTGAAAATGAAAAACCAGATGTGAAGCTGAATGGCTCCATCCCCAGACTCTCAGCTGACTGCAGGGACAGGCTCCAGATTCACTGAGCACAGGTGCTGGGACATTGCACTGTGACAATACCAAGCAACAATTGCACTGCTTCTGGTCAACAAACTGAGGCACCTTCTGCCTCTTGCCATGAGCTGGTTAATGGTGGGCTGTGCTATGCAGCATCTCTCCTGGAGCAGGATGTGGGCAGCATCTCTGGAGCTTTTTTGCAGAGCTCACGTACAAAAGGTCAGTGCTCTGTTTTGGGCCTTGACCAAGAGGTTCAGATGACACTCAAATGCTCTTTCTCCTACATCTCTGCCCAGGCATGAATCAAGTAGTAAAAGGTGAAAGAGGAGTTGGAGAAGTAATCCTGAATGTGGGTTCCAGGAGTGTTATTTCAACAGCTCCAGAAAGCACGAGACCAGCAGTACTTTGCAGAGATGGGACTATAGGCTGACCAGACTTCTCCTATCAAGCCAGGCCTTCTCCAGGTCTTCCAGCTCCTGCACAAGCTATTTTTAGGATAGAAATTGGAAGAGGTAAAGAAAGAAAATGCAGAACATTGTTAACGAAATATAAAAACCAAAAAAGGAGACCTGTAGACTTCTGTCTCCTTGCCCTCTCTGTCCTTCCTTTAGTACTCTTTGTGGCAACCCCTCTCTGCATCACTAAGAAGTCTTGTGCTGTTGTCACCTCTGAGGCCAGTCTGTCAGTCTGTTCCCTGCTTTTCTCAGCATTTTCACAGCCTTTGTTAGGCCATAGTCTCCTTTCCTGGAGATATTATGGTTCAAATCACGTCTTCCTCCACCTTTCATCTCTATCTCATTCGCCTAAGCTCAGTGTTCCATGTCCTCCTATGGAAGGACTGATCTCTCCTCCCTTAGAGGGGCTGATCTGCTCTTGTGTCTCCATTTTTTAAGGAGCATGAGGGCAAAGAAGCACAACAGATCCCCTCCATCACAGATGGACACCTACAAGTAAGCTCCAGGTGCTTTGGAGATAGTTGAGGTTGGGACAGGAGAAGGGAGCCTTCAAGACCCACTGCCTTTGGAGTGGGTACAGTGATCCAAAGAGATGTAAGTGCAGTGGGACATACAGCCACCACCAGCTGGAGAGGGTGCCACAAGCTGGAGCTACAACTCCAAGAGCTCCTAGCAGGCTGGGAGGACATGTGGCTTTCTTGAGTATGGCAGGGCATCTCCTGGCTGGTGATAGGCAGCTTGCAGATACCTCAGAGGTGGTACAGAACCCTGCGAGGAGCAGGAAGGTGACACCAGAAGCCAACATCACCCCAATGTTTCCGTGAGCATGTAGACCAAGATGGCCTTGGTCACCATGACTGTTTTCCTTGGCTTTCTGCATGCTCAGCCTCTAGCATTTGCACATTGGGACATTAATTCAGACACAAACACTTCTGCCTTCCCCAGCTTTCTGCAGCCCATTCGGCACCTTCCACCATTCCCACACCATGTGTTCGTTCATCAGCTTTCACCCCATTCCTCACCGCCCAGCTGAAGGTGATCTGGACACCAAGCCCTGCTAGGGGCTTTATGAACTTCCTACTTCATAAACCTCTCTGACTCATTCTGCTCCTGCTCGACATCTCCAGAGTGTCACCTTATTTCAAAGCTGTGGTGAGACACCTCATGCATGGGGCAGAGGTCCTCCTCCTCACCGGCAGATGCAGACCACTGCTGCTCTTGTTTTTTCTACAGGGGGGCTTTGTCTAATTTTCACTATTTATTTTGAAACCACTCATGGCTGTTCCCATATTTAACACATTTGAAGTCTTGTGCTTAAAATACCTGCAGGGACTTTCAGGAGCTGCCAGTGTAGAAGAGACTCAGGCTCGCAAGCCTTTAACTCACCGTGGGACTATTTGTCCTTCCGAGCTCAGTGCTGGAATGCTTCAAGGTGTTTAGGCAAGGCCAAGGCCAGGGCATGGGAACGGAGGTCTTCACCAGGCTTTGCCCATAATTGCCTCCACGCCTGCCTTCCCCTGTCCCCCGCAAAGCAGAGAGAATGGAGCTGTGCAGACAGCCAAGGAGAAAGGTGAAGGGGAGGAACCGAGCTCCAGCCCTGGGAAAAGCAGGACACAGGGTAGAGGGCTTTGCAAACACTTGGCTGTGATAAGATGCGGCACTGATGCACGAAAGCGGTCCCTGGTTATCCTCACAAGCAAAACCCAGCAGAGAAGAGCTGGAAGAGGGGCTGAGAGAGCTTGGGGAGGACCAGGCATGGCTTGGCTGAGATGCTGAGCTCCCGCCAGTGGCATTCTGCTCTCTGGAGCTGCTGCGTCCCCACGCTGAGGTCATTAAAGATGTCAAAGAGCTGTTTTTAACAGGAGGGGGTGTTTGGCTCCATGCCTGGCTCTGCTCCAAAGGGAATAAAATCTCAAGCTCCCTGCCTGCACCACGTGCAGCTGCCGTGCCCAGAGCTGGGGGCTGTGGGTCCAGCATTGCCAGTGGAGATGTTCTGGAGGCCCAGAGCAGCCCCTGAACTTCAGCAGCCCTCTGGGGTCCCCAGGGATCTTTGGTGATGCTGCAAGGTGGAAGGTGGCTGGAGGGTGCCCAGGTTTGGAGCCCCTTTGGCTGCATCTCGGAGGGCGCAAGACCTGGGATGGGTGCACCAGGGAGCACTCAAAGGCAGTGCTGGGACCATGTGCAGGCTGGAGGAGATGGGGAAGGTGCTGGGTGGCTGCTGGAGAAGGCAGTGCTGCAGAGCTTGGGCAGATGGTGGCAGGCAGGTGGGACCAGACACTGTGGAGCAGGGAAGGGTAATTCCTCCTGCCCCATATATCACCATGGGATGACCTCAGGGTGCTGGCGGTGATCCTTGGTTGCCAAAGCCATCCAAGATTTTGCTGGTGGCCCTGTGGGGTGGAGACCTGCCCATGCTGGTAGTTTTGCGTGATGGACTCAGGGTGGTGGGCACATGCCCTGGATGAGGACATAGAAACCAGATGGGGTGGGGAGAGGCCTTGCAGGGGGAAAGGAGAAGGGGACCCAGCAGGTCAGCTCATGGGCACCCCTCGGGCACCCCAAACTGCTTCTTGCAGGGGTGGCTGGTGGGGGTAGGGGAGAGGGTGCGGTGGAAGGGGCAGGGACAGGCCAGCAGTGGGGGTCTGCCCTGCACCTGCAATAACAAGCTCCGGGCGCAGGGCCTGACAGCGGGACGGGGGCCGAGCTGGAGTTACAGCCCCCAGGGGAGACCCTGGTGGCTTGGTGCCCAGGAAACACCTTCGAGCCAGCCCCCCCTCCACCCAGGAGCCAGGCACGTGGTGGGTCTGCCAGTCCCACGCCTGCCCACTCAGGAACTTCACGCCTGTGCCCTGTCTGCCCTCATGCACCCACTCTGCTGCATGGTCCCCAGGACCCCTTCTTGTGCCACTCACGGGAGACACCTCCTCCCAAAAGTCTTTTGCCGCCCCTGCACTTTATGGATCCTATGGCTGCCTCCTGACCCCAGACACCCTTATCCCCTCCAAAATATCTCCATCACATGTAATGTCCTCTGCCCATGGCTTTTCCATGCCTGCCCCAAACCTTTTCCCATCAGGACACCCCAGCATGAGTTTTGCCCCCATCCAGTCTCCTTGCAGGGCTTATATCCTCCTGCAGCCCTCTCTGCCCCAAAGCCTCATGCTGCTTGCTCCTTCTCCAGCTCATCAGAGCTTTGCTCCCACCATGGACCTTTCAAAACCAAATCATCCCACACCTTTCTCCCAACTCCTCCTTCTCTTCTATGTTCCTGATGGAGCATTCTCCCCCCAGGCTCCTGATCTATCCCCAGAGACAGAGTAGCCAGGAAAAAAACCACAGCAATGCCCTTTTCTCCTTTCCCGTTCTCACAGGCTCACACTATGGAGGATGTTGAGAAAATCCCATCTCACGGACTCGTTCCACTTGCCTGGGCATGTTCCAGTAGGGTCCAGAGTTGGTCCTCACCATGGGGCTACAGCAGTCACCCCTATTCTGCAGTCAAGGGCTTCCTCCTCTGCAATTGCCCCCCACTGCTAGGCCTTCCCCAAGGGCTAGAGGGGGATACACACCACCCCAAAATCCCCCACATCAGGGGAAGCTCCCAGGCTCTCCCAAGCAAAGAGTTTCATGCAGAGCCTGTGGTTATGCCTTTAGCCTTTGCATCTGCTGTGATCTTCCCCAAGCCAAGTTTCTGCCGGTGCCTGTTACCAGCATCAGTGCTACCTAGAGGCTGTGTGTGGGGCCCAACCCATGCCCACCCCACTTCCAAGGAGCTGTCTCTATTGGTGAAGGTGCTCCTTGGTGTCTCTTGGCTCTTCCCACGCAATGAAGCTTTGGTTGTTTACAGCAAAGCCTTAGGGGGAGACAGGCCAGGCAGCAGAGGCTCAACTCCTTCCTCACTGCTGAAGGCTGTAACCACAAAGGTCTCATGATTTTCCAGTGGATGATGTGAACTATTTTCCTGGCAGTATCATGTCCCCTGTTCTGCAGGACACTTCACCTTCTTCCCAAGCTGCATCTCAAATGTCCTCCAAACTGGGCTGCTCTTGGGAGATGGAGAGGACAGCGGAAGCTGGGTGTGAGTTTCCCACCTCTCAGCCACATGAGCACCCATCATGCAGCCCTGCCACCATGCTGAGCTGGAGGCTGAGTGTTTCAGGCTGGACCTGCAGATGGTAAAGCCCATCTGAGGAAAAAAAGGGAAAGGCACTTGCTTTCTGGGTTGCTGTCAGCCTTTTGGAAGAGGGAAGTGATCAGAAAGCTTCACAGATTGAGGGACGCCAAAGCAGGTGTTAAGCGCTAGGAGAAAGACTTGCCACAAATCTCAAGCTAGTGTCTTGGGGGGGACTATGCAGGCTAGATAGGGTTCTCTGGAAACCTGTCCTAGATGTAAACTCGTTGCTTGCTGTCTAGTCAATCGACTATATGCTTGGACTTTGTCCAGACTTTCCACTGGTGAGTCAAACCTTGGGAAGGGCACTGGAAGATGGTGGAGCTTGGCTGTTCTTAGCCACTGGGACTCACTGTGGTCAGTGCTGCTACCCACTGTCTCCAAACCACCTCCCCGTGGGGGAGGGAATCTTGGAGCACTGCTGAGGGGTTCCTGCTGTCATGGTGGGGTTTGTGTAAAGGAAAAAACAGAAATCCCTCCCACCCACTATGACCTCGGACATGGACAACCCCATACGACTCACTGGGACAACTGCACAGTTAGCAGAAATACCTGACTTGTCCCAAAACCCCTCTAATCCCATCTTCTAAGTTATTTACTTTATGAGTGCAGAACCCAGCACCAGAAGGGGATCCCCCAAATGCACAACGTGGCCTTCTGGGAGAGCAGGGGTTCATGTCGCTTCACGAATGCCCCCATGAGAGCATGCTCCAGGCAAGCTCCAAGGACTATTTGTTAGGTATCATCTGCACCTATTTCTTAAAAAAGTTTTCCACTCACATGCCGCAACACTCAGGCTATTGCTTCTCCTGCAATTAACTGCAGGTGATCAAAGAAAGAGGGAATTAATGGGACTTAGGAGCTCTTTAGTTATGTAGAGATGGTCACAAAAGCCCAGATCCTACCCAAGCAGGTAGGACTTTCCAAGTCAGAAAGCCAAGAAGGTCTAAGTCAGGAGCCACCAGTGCTGCCTGGAAGTAGGGGAGATGAAGCATGGCAAAGCTTCTGCCTTCCTCTGCATGAGGACAAACAAGGAGGAGAGGTTGGTGACTATGAGAGCTAGTGCACACAGCATCTCCAAAAGGAGCCACGTCCCTTCCCTCCTCATGGCAGCTTGTGTTTGCCATAGGAGATGCTGGATAGATAATGAAGCTGGGGAGGGTCTGTCTCCTCAGGACAAGGGCATGGCACTAACAGGGGGTGCTACTCAGTGGCCCCCACCCCATGTCTTCATTCCTTTTCTTCTTTTTGTCTTTGGCTCCTGCTACATGTCTTGAGGCCGTACTAAAGCCGTTGAGTCTTGACACACAGGCTGGGGCTGCTGGCACCTCTGCTCCTGACCCATAGCCTCGTGGGCATGAGATCTGGCCCAGGAAGGCGAGATAGTTTGTCTGCCCAGTAACCTGGCAACTGCACTAATGCATGCGTGCTCATAAAACATCCCCCTGAACCAGAGCCAGCACCCACTGAGGACCGTATCCCCTTACACCGGAGACATGCTGTGCTCCCTGCATTGCTGCTTCACCGTGGGCCCTTCCGAAGGGCAAATCCTGCCCCACGCTCTGTCTTATTCCAGATATGTCTTCTGCTCTCCCATCTCTGTACTGCACCCCATGTTGCAGTGAGATGCTCAGAGGCGGAGGAGGCTCTGCGTATGGAGGGGAAGGAGCTTGGCTTGGCATCAACACCACCGAGAGGCACGTCCACCATCAGGAATGCCTACCCCAAATCCACCCACTTGAGAAGTGTATTACAGTGGTGAAATGCGGGGCTGGCTCCTCCCTGCCTGGCCGTCAGGAGGAGAAGTGGCTGCCCCACACCAGAGAGAAGCTCCTGATGTGCTGTGGGGTGGATGCTCCTGCAAGTTCTGTGCCTAGTGCCCAAGTCTAATGCCTGCTCAGTAGCTGTGTAGGACTGAGCTCTGCTGGGGCCTTCTAGCCTTGTATTCAACCTCTCAGTTCTATAGCAAAATGTTGTTCCAGTGGTAGACAATGAGTCTGAGGATTTTAAGGCCAATTTGACTTTTCTGGAAGGGACTAAATCTGGCACATCAGATAAAATCTGCAGCCCTGGAGAGAACAGCTTGTGCTCCCCACCCAGCATCTCCATGAGCTGGGCGGCATTTGGAGGAAGGCTTGGGGGCTGCGCTGGGGCAAGTCCCTCGAGGGGGATACGGGAGGACTCATTTGGCTGTTTGAATTTGTGTCTTGCGGCTCCAGGGGTTTCCTGAGCCTGGAGGCCAGAGGGAGGGAGGTGAAAAGAGAAAGGTGGCTGATTTATAGCTTACCATCTTCTCTGATCTTGATCGCCCTTTGTCTTGGGAGTCGCTCTTATCCAGACGTGGAGATGGGAGGAGGGGATCTGTTTCAGAGATTGCTGAACTCTGGGTGTTTGCTGTTTCCTGGAGATCTTTTGATGTTCCCTTTGCTTTAAAACATTTTCAACGTTAAGTTTCTCAGCCTCTCGCTGCACCTCAACTCTCGACATCGGGGCACGATCCATCACAACTTACCCAAACAATCTCCAGCAAGGCGAGACGTCCCCATCTCCGGGCTGGCGAGGCAATCTGTCCTCACAGCACCAGGCAGCAGGGCGTCTAGGGCACCTCACCCCCAAACCATGGACTGCTACGGGCCATGCATTGCTTGGTTCCATTCAGCATGGTGGGGAATGATGGGTGCCAGGGCAGCACTGAGGGTTGTTGGGAAGGCTGGACTTCGAGCAAGCAGTGTGGATTGAGGTCTGCTTCTTGCTTTCCTCCAAGGCAGCCCAGCATGATGACTTCTAAGAGGATGCAAAACACCTCTCTGGGTGAGGTATCACCAGGTTTGTGCCCTTGAGACCTACACATATTGCTAAAAGGTTGATTTAGGACTCATTAGAGGAAGAAGTACAGAAAAAACCCATTTCTGACCTGAATCTCTACCAGGCTATGAAAGGTCTCCAGCTCAGATGATCTTCTCCCTAGTCCAGCATGTGCAATTTCTCAGCTCTGGTAATGGACATCAGGTCTGTAATTAAAAGACCATCAAACAGTCTTTTCCGTAAATCTTCTCACAGCACTGTCACTTAATAAAATTGATTTCATTTAACTGGTGCCATTTTCCAGAAGAGACAGGCCAAAGAACAACATCGCCTGTAAAACAATCTTTTTTGTTCTGTGAAAGTAATTAGTTTTGCTTGGACTTAATGTGCTTGGGGGTTAATTATCCTAAAACTGCCCATGAACTCCCATGACGTGGGGATATTTGTGCAGGGCTGCCAGAGGTGCCAATTCTTGCAGCAAGGCCCTTTATGAGTCTTGATGTTGCTCATCGTTTTCCTTCAACCCTCATCTTATCGGTGTTGTGGGCTTGCATGAAAATTTGCTTTCATAGCCTGTCCCCCAAGAAGTTTCTAGCATTCATGGTTCAAAGCCACAACCTGAGAGCACCTGGGAGCAAAAGGCAGATAAGATTCACTTGCTTATTACCAGTTCAATCATGGTTTTATGCCAAAGTCACCATTTTGAAGAGCCTTGGGTTATGATTCTTCATGGCTGGGGCTGTCAGGGCCAGCTTGTCCTCCTGGCAGTCCATGACAGCCGTTTTGGGGTGAAAGAAGAGGCCACAGAGGGAGATGGTCCCAGGCATTGGTTGTAGAAATGCGCTTTCCAAGTGCACACTCTGTAAAGCTGAGATCATGTCAAAGCTGCTGGAGACTGAGCTTCAGCTCAGGAGGGGCTTTCGGGTGGAAAAAGGTGAGAACTCCTGAACTTTCACCGCATGTTAGAGTAGAAAAAAACCATTCAACCAAAATATCTCATCAGCCGTTTTTCTTTCTATTCTTTTCTTTTTTTTTTTTTTTTTTTTTTTTAGTAAAGGAATGGCTATGCACGGCCGTTCCACTTGTAACTCAACCAAGAATAATTTGTGGCAGGAAAGTTTGAGCATTTGTAAAAATAAAATAAAAATTAAAAAAAAAAAATTGAAAGCACGTTAGAGTATTTCAGCGTGAACCCAAACAGAAAGGCGGGTATTCAGAGGGCAGAACAGCCCCGATAGCACGACACTCTGCATTTCTGGCCATGTGTTGAAACAGAGATTTTTTTTCATGTGTTTGTTTTATTAATCACACTACAGAGCTCAGGGCAGCACTTGCTGATTTTTGTCTTGTTAACATTTTTCTGTCCTGTTGCCATTTGGTCTCCATTTGAGCTCTACACCTGCTCCCCACGTGATAAATAGGAGCCTCATGAGGAGCAGGAGCAGAAAGCCACCTCTTACCCCTGTCCTAGCAAATTTTAGTAGCCGTTTACCGATTGCTTGGGTGGTTTTGACCCCAGGGCTACACTGACTTCGAGGGGTTGGCTGTGACGTCCTTATTCACACGGGAAGGGGCTTCTTCAGGCAAGAGCTTCCCATGGACACCAGCGAACTCTGCCACAAGCAGATGCATCAGTGGAGTCATCTGGCCACGATGATTTGGGAAGGGAACCAACATCCCACTGAACTTTCCCCAGCCCACCAAAGACTGCAGATTTTTGTAATAAAGGGCCAGGGCCAAAATGTGGCAGTGGCGAATAGGGAGTGGGGCAAGGAGGGGCAGCAGAGAGGGTCTGCTCTGGAACGTGGTGAGATGAACAGGTGGTGGCCGGGGATGATAAACAGGAGTGTCTCCACACGGAGCAATTTGCCACAGGATGTTGCTGAAGCCGCAAAGTTAAGCGAGATTCCAGCCCAGGCTGGACATTTGCATGGCTAACAAGAATATCCAGAATTATAGTAGCTAATACCGACACCGAGCTCGGAAGAGATATCAGATCCGCAGCCCCAGGGCAAACACCGACTGTAACAGATTAGGGAGAGGCCTCCGGTGGGGGATGGAGCTGGGGGGGTGGATTAGTTGACACCTGCCTGACTGGGGGACTCGCACCTTTCCTGATCACTGGACATTAACCCCTCCAGTGGGCAGCCCATCGCCCACCCGAGACTGCTGATTCATCAGGGTGGAAATATTCCCCCGAGATCTGTCGCTGCGGACGAAATCCTGATGGAAAACTGCCCGGTTTCCTGCCAGCATGCCCTTGGCAGCCCGCCTGACCAGCTGGTAGCAAGAGGAGAACATGGGAGCCCGGCTCCCGAGACGTTAAACTTTCCCGACTCCCGTGCAGACTGCTGGGTGAGGGATGGCGGGCTCCCAGCTGGTGGACCACGGCTGGTTGTGTCTTCCAGCCTCCCAGCTTGAGCCCACCAGCTGGGGGAAAAGGGGAGCGAGGGGCCAGACTGCTCAGCCTTTTGCAAAGGCTGCTTCTGGGTTTTCTTTTCAGATTGATCCCCAAATAAATCTCAAGTCACCAAAAAAGCAGTGGCTGGGCTTCACAGTCCTTCTGTCTGCTGCCTGGCCCTGCTCATCCACACCTCCATTCATGTCTAATGCCCTTTCCCAATCTCTGCCCTTTGCCTAGGTGACCAAACATCTCCCAGGATTGCAGAAGGTCCTGGTAGGCTCCTTGCAGGCTCTCTACCAGTCAGAGGTGCTGTGTGTCCAGCTTTGCAACTGGACAGAGGAAGCTGAGATGGGTCTCCCAGAGTTTGCAACCCAAAATCTATGTCCCCATCTCACACACCAGTACTGACATAACAGCATGGGGACATGCTGTCCCAGTGCTCCATTATGTAGGGACTTCTGGGGTTCCCTCATTCAACCTAGAACATGGGTAAATAGGATGAGAACATGGAGCTTTCCATAGATGCAATGGTGTGAGTTCACTCTTAGTCTGACTTCTCAAGTCCTGTCCCTGTTGTTTGCAGATGGCTGGAAATGGCACGTTTTTCTTGCTTCAAATGCATGCTCGCCTTTGCTAAGACAATCCTGAAATAGAAAATTCTGCCAGAGTTTTCCTCCTCGAGAAGGTCGTCTGTGTCCTGGCCGTGACAAAACCCCCACCGGCCCACACCATCCCTCAGAAAAGCCGCCTCTCAGAGGAGAGGTTCAACAGTGAGGGAAAACACTCGGGATATTAAATTATTGGGCATGAAAGCCCTGCTTGGACGTGGCACTCCTGGAAGAGTACACAGTGCCATCTAGCCGCGCTGGGCCGAAGTACAGAGCTCTCTGCAGGTACCTTCCAAGCCCAAAACCCGACCTCAAGAAGTCTTGCCACTCCTTTTCCATCACTGACCAACCTTCAGACCAGGCTACTGGGAGATGGACATTGCCAGCGCCTCACCCATGGGTGGGGGGACGTGCTTCTTTCAGGCATCTGCACTGGTTTTCAGCTTACGGTGGGGTTTGTACCTGAGCAACCCAGCCTGGCTGCAACGGTGATGGTTTTGGTGAAAGCTGGGGCCTGAGCTGACTCATCCCATTTCTTCATGGTCTCCTCCAGGGTGGTGGCTCTCTCTTGGTATCACCCTTCTGTTCAGTGCTAGTGTGCTGGGAGATCTAGTCTCCTGTCCCTCAGTTACTGTTCCCTTTTCTGCACCCAATGGGTGGGAGAAGCACAGACAGGTGCTTGTTGTGGCTTTGGGCATTTCACCAAGTCATTTCTTCTGGACCTGGCCATTATTTCTCTCCCTCTCCATCTGGTGGATCTCAATGCTAGCCCTGGCATCCAAACCTGAAGAAAGATCAGAGATGCTAGGACAGCTGAAGAGCTTGAGGTTGCTTTAGACTCCATCTAGCAGTATGCTGAGCTCCTCTGTTCTGGCACAGCCATGCTCACAAACATCTACTTCGGGTGTCAGAGACTGTGTCCTCCAGCTGGCTTCAGTTGGGGGTTTCCTTTGATGCTGTGGCATTTCACCTATGAGGAAATAATGGGTCTTGCCGGTGCAGAGTGTTGGGTCTTGGTGCCCAGGAAGGGCAAGTTATGTCTCTTGGAAATTTTGCAGCCAGAGTTGACAAGGCTTAGACTGACTGTTCACCATCTCTCTTCTTTATTCCCTTCTGCCATCTCTCCTTCTCTCATGAGAGGATGGGATGGAGAGAGAAATGGGCCACACACCTACCCTCTCATCTGGCACTGAAGGAGATTTAAGAGCTGATCTAGCTGGACTAGGATTTCACTAAGACTTCAGTCCTCTGTCAAGCCCTGGAACAGCTACTGGATGCCTGACATCCATCTTCAGATGAACCTCATTCCAGCTGCCATCATCAGCCAGGAACACTGGCAGGCCTTGCTGCTGGACACTACACCATTTTGTAGGTCCCTTTGACTCCGAACCTTTGCTACTTAACCTGCTTTTCTGGCCCTTCCCAAACCCCAGGGCTGAGATCATGGGCCTTTATCACTGTGCTGTGTCAACTATATTAATTTGAATCTCATCTCACATAACTTTTTTATTCCGGTCCGTTTCTAGCAGCTTCTCCCACCTACTGCTCTGTTGCTAGACTATGTGGAGCAGAAATCTGGGAAGAGTTCTTCTTGAGTCTCTATTGTGCTTGGATGTGTAGTACCTGTGGCTACAAACATTCTGAGATGTTTGGATGTTTGGAAGGATCTGTTCCTTGGGTCTTCTCTAGTTATGTGTGAACAGAAATCTTTATGTTGCTCATAACTTGGCACAAGTTGTGGCAACATTGAGATACAGGCAGTCACATACACACAGACAAATTCATAGAATCATAGAATCATTTAGGTTGGAAAAGACCTCTAGGATCATCTACTCCAACCTTTGTCCAACATCTCCCTAAGCCCTAGACCATGTCCTGAAGTGCCACATCTACCTGTTTTTTGAACACCTCCAGGGATGATGAGTCCACCACCTACCTGGGCAGCCTGTTCCAATGCCTGACCACTCTTTTAGTGAAGACCTTCTTCCCGATATCCAATCTAAACCTCCCCTGGTGCAACTTGAGGCCATTACCTCTTGGTCTGTCATTTGTTACCTGGGAGAAGAGACCAGCACCAGCCTCACCACAACCTCCTTTCAGGTAGTTGTAGAAAGCGATGAGGTCTCCCTTCAGCCTCCTCTTCTCCAAGCTAAACAATCCCAGTTCCCTAAGGCGCTCCTCATACGACATATTCTCCAGACTCCTCAGCAGCTTTGTTTCCCTTCTCTTCACCCTCTCCAGCCCCTCAATGTCCTTCTTTAAGCAAAGACCAAACACTACTTCTTGGCCCAACCCTTGCTTAGGTTCCCCCTGTAGACAATCCAGCCCAAAACAGCACCTGGGGGTGGGATTAATAGAATCATCTGTAGACACCAGATATCTATGGGAGAGACAGCTGTGCAGGCACCTTCTACAATGTCACTTAATGCCAAGAAACTTTGTCCTACCTGCAACGCTTGCCTCGGATGATGTGATTTTTCCCCTAGAACCCCCAATTTCTCTCCAGTGACTATAAAGGAAGGCAGCGCCGTCACTAGCTGAGGTGGAAAACAGCCCAGCGGTTAAAGTCTGGTGAAATGTAAGTAACTGAAAACAGTGTTTTATAATAGGAAACACTGCCTTAACACCAGGCCTTGCCATGAGACCCACCTGTGACAGTGCAGAGCGGAGGAGGCAGAGCCAGGTCTCAGTTACATCCAGCCTCCCGGGTACGTTTGTGCAGGGCCGGGTGTTCAGCTGCGGTTTTACATTTATTCCTCACATGCCCCAATCGTGCCGGTGTGGTTTCAGAGAATGGAAGAGCAAGCTGTGTCCTGCCTCTGTGGAGCATCTCTTTGGCCACGTTGAGATATCCGTGGGCTGAGGGCTCCTGTCCATCATCCGGTGGCTGGATGGGTGTGGAACTGGGTTGGACAACGCTCTGCTTAGTGGGAGAAAAACAGGAGAAAATGAGAAGAATGGGAGAAAATGGGAGGAAATTCATTTCGTCCAGAGCTGTTTTGTATTAACATTAAGGAGAAACATCAATAACAACAGATGGAAATATGACAAAACCGGAAAGTTTTCATCCAAAAAAAGTGAAATTTTCTGGAAGCTCCGAAAAACATTAAAACCCAAGAATGAAGCTGTGGCTGCACTCCTGGCTGCATCAGGTGCAACGCTGCCAACGTGGGTGATAGTGTGGCCACTCTCTCTAAAATTAGCATTTTCCTTAAAGCTCTGGCTGCTGGAGACAAATAAAAACTATCTGTTAAAGAATCACAATTTTTAAGCCAGTCTCATGATTTCTGGAGCCTGGTGTTCTAAAGATGGTTGGAGTGTTTCACGTCTGTGACTGTAGGTGCCAGAACGCGGCTGGGATCTCACCAGCCCCTGAGCAGGAGCAGACGCGGGTGTTGGTGTGTGCTGAGGTGCTGCCAACGCACACGATCGCGGCCAGGAGTTGTTTCCCTAATAACCTGAGATGCTCGAGTCTCGTGAATACCTACAGCTCTCGGCTTTCATTTCGAATAAAAATCCTTTTTCTAATCCTCCCAGTTACAGAGGGGAAAAGTGGACCAACTGTTTTGAAAGGACCCCAAAAGCAGAAGGCCTATAAACCAAATTAACAAATGTAACATTTAAATAAGATGGCAAGAGGCTTAAGCCAATTCCGCGCTATTTCGAACCTAACTGTGCTCTGTGCCTGTCTTGGCTGTGGTTGGGCTGGGAGGTGGTGCAAGCGAGGGGAAAGCTATCATCTGCTCTGCAGCTTAACTCTGTTTCTGGGTCTTGTTCCTTAAAAAGCCACCTCTGGGGCACCTTTCTAAAGAGCTTTCCAGGAGTGAGGGCCAAGTGCGTTCTCAGGGAGGGCAGGGAAATTTTAATGTGGGTAAATTGTGACATGCAAAAGGAGAAGGGCTAGACAGACAGGTTTGCTGGTGCAATGCAAGCCCCAGAGGAACCAAATGGGACCAAGCAGGTCCTTTGGCTTCTCTGAGGCTCTACATTCATGTCCTGTACCTCATGCTCTGTGTCTTGGCCTGACAACAGGGCAGGGATGCTCACTGGCTCTGAACTGGCAGTGCCTGTTAAAATGGCTGTTTGGAAA